>CAWUDS030003455.1:0-47910 GCA_963859935.3 Lathyrus sativus
ACTTCCATCCTTTCTTCGAGTTCTCGCCAAAGCAACATAATGAGTTCTTGCACAGAAATCTACAATAGAAGGAAATTGAATGAGATGTTAAACAAATTGTGTGGCAAGATTAGCCCCTCCCTCGGTTGGCTCAAAAGTTGTGGTGTTCCAATCCTGCATTCGAAAGAACCAATTTAGAACTCGACCAGATGTCGCTAAGAGATAACGCTCAAAAGATTTGATAAACTCTCACCTTATCATTACCAACTTGTTTAGACATGCTTAATCATCCTACTACAAGAAAAGCCAAGTTCTAGTCTTGAAGCTCGCGACAACTGCTGATAGCACGCTCCACAATCCGTCTCACAATGAAGGCGCTTTAACCCTAGTATTGCAGTTCAGGTAAAGTGATTGGTCAGCAAGCATTCGAATAAATTTGGGAGGAGTTTTAATGACACGAGAGGTGATGTTCTTACCAATAGAGCTACAATCCCATCCGCGTTGTCGAAATTGTTCGAAGACAAAATCCAAGAGCAGCTTCACGCAAATCTACACCAGAGAATATCAAAAGAGCATTGCGTCTGATGGCAAAAAGTCCAGTTGATGCTCTGGGCTGCTAATCCCCTTTTGGCCCAAACTCATCGCTATTTGCACCTGCCAGATTGTAAACCCTGAGTTAGTAATCCACTAGGAAATATACCCAAAAGATCCATCTAAGACAGCTAGCAAATCTTCAGATTGATGAATCTAGACAAATCAAAGTATTTTAATGAGATTAATGCAAAATCAAAATCGTGATCCCATCAGCAAGCATTAAACAGAATCGGAACCAAAGAGGAATGTTTTTCAAGTCAGATCGTAACCAATTTGGAAATAACAAATCAACATTCAAGACGCTTTAAATCGGATTTTAACGTAAGAACCTCAGTGAGGGCTATATAAGAGGAAGGGATTTGATACGAGAGGGGGCCAATAGAGAATCACCACAAAAAGATCAATATCGTAAACCTAAGGAAAATAAGACTTATCTTCCCAATCGACGAAGCCGTCACTCGCCGCCGCAGAAACTTTCGTGCCGACGAACCTCCCATCTCACTTTAAGCGCCACCGCCTCAGTTTTCGGTAAAAATTCTCATCCATGTTGAGATTCTGAACCAATTGATTGTTTGATTTGTTGATACAGGTTAAAATTGGGGAAGAGGGTGAACGAAGATGTAGAATCGAAGCGAGAGAGAGAGAGAGCGATCGGAGAAGAGGATTGGGAGGGGTCAATTTGGGGTTTAGGGTTCTTTCCGTCTTTTTTTTTTTATTATTTTCATCTGATGTAATGTTGTAGCTGATCACATAATACACCACTAACACCACACACCTCACTAATTACCACTCTTAAACCGTTAATCACCAACTAATAACCTTAAACTAATTCTTTTATTATTCATTTAATTAATTGTCATGATAATTAACTTTTTTAGAATAAACTAATAACTATGCTAATCTCTTTAGTAATAAACCAAAAATATTTTAATTTATTAAACTTTAGTAATAATGCTTTTAGATTTCTAGTTTTTTTTAATTTTAATAGGACCCCTTTATTTAACTCACATCTTTTTTATTTATTAAGAAACTAATAAAAATCAATTCAACTTCTTTTTTTTTCTTAAAAATTAATTCAGCCTATTAATCTAATATTTTTCTTAAAACCAGAACCTCTCACAATTCAACATCACCTAGAATCGATCTCATATAAAAAAAAATTAATACAACTTTCTCATTAATCGATTCGACTCTTCTCTTAGAAACAAATCTCACCAAAACAATCAACTGTTCTTTAAAACCAATTCACCCGCTAATATAACTTATCTAAAATCAAGTCAAACAATTAAAATTAATCAACATCGTAAAATCAATCATGCACTTCACGACACAATCGCTCTCACCTACACCTTAGCGCTTTCATGCGTACTTGTATGGTTTACTTTTTTCGCAATTTACATTACTGTAATTTACATTTTCCGCATCGCATTCCGTCCAAAGGAAAAACCTACACATAATTCAACGTTGTGTGTAGTTGCACATCATATGCACCATATTCCCTTCGATCCTTGATTCTTCAAGTCGATCTTTAGGATAGATCCAACCCCATAGGAAGGACTGTTCTTTATCTTCACAACATAGAAACAATACAATCAAACACAATACAATTTTACAAACACATTTAGAGAATAGATGTTAATCATCTTAAGTGAGATATAATCTCCACCTCCACAACAATACAACCAAACATGTAGGAACTTTGCCTTAAGAATGATAAAGGCATACTTGGCGACCATCCGAGTATTTAAGACCTTTTCTTAAGACGATGCAAAGACCATTTCCTACAACCCCTCCTACATTTGTGGTGGTTACATCTCTCTTAACATGAAGACTCATCTCTTCTCCTAAACCCAATCAAAACAACTACCCTAAACCCGTAGGAACTTTGACCACAGTCAAAGGACTCCTCTAACCCTTTAGGGTGAACTACAAAATACTCTGATTCCACTCCCGTAAGGATATGTAGGCATAAGATGCGACATCTTATCGAGTATACTTAGACATAAACCACTAGGGTCTCTTATCCCTTAAGCAGATAAACATATAGCAATAAACAAACATAAAACAAGAGGTTCCTGTAGAGTACTACAGAAACTTAGGATGCTAGCACCTTCCCTAAGTTTAACCAACCCCCGAACCTAAAACTCTCTAGCTTGCATTTGCATTGCATTGTGGGAATTTCGATCTTTATCCCTTCCTTTGGACAAATCAAAGTTCGGTTGCAAAACGAATTAAAGATTCAAACTAATCAATAGTTTGGTATCCAAATTTCACCGCGACAGAAATGGCGACTTCACTGGGGATGCCTTAGTGGGTTTCCCTAACTTGTTTTTCTCTTGTTTATTGTTGTATATTTGCTTACTTGTTCATTTGTTTATTTGTGTTCTTTATCTCTTATTGGGTTGTTATCCTTGAGTGGTGAGACAAAGTCCTACACCCGGACTTGAGTGAACTTAAGATAGGATAGTGATATATTCAAAGAGGCTTATAGGGGGTAGAATCCCGACCAAGCCGACTTGAAAATCACGCTCAATTGAGGCCCTCTCGAAAGATGTATTGTTGAACGAGTCTTTAATCGTGAAAACATGCACTACATTCGATGTTGGAGCCTATGATATTGAGGACCATAGTTACCTTAATCCCACTCTGACCTTTACTAAGATGTAGTGCGGGGCTATGAGGGGGTACCCCCGAAATAGTGCTACGCGATGCTACACTCGAAAGAAGTTCTCTTGAGAATATTATTAACCCCTGAGTACTTGGGAAGTTGATAATATCCGAAAGATGGACTAATGACTTTGGGAACCTCATTAGAACCTTGTTCTGCAGGTACAATCAACCTTTAGTCCAAATCCTTTGGGGATGGGTATACCTTTGCTCCATGCTCGTTGCAAGCCTAGGGTCCCCTTTGTTTGTTTATGCTTCTATGTGCCTACTTGTGTTTGTTGCATTCATAAAGCATCATACCGCATTAGACTTCATGGGATTTACCTTTGTTTATGAACATTGTAGGGTATTATGGACCCCAATAGAAGACACACTCTGAAATACACTTTTAAAAGTCCCAAGTTGGATGACCTAAAGAAGTTGGTGACCCTGATTGAAGACCAAGAGAAATTCAAGAGCAAGTATGGGAAGATGATATCCTTATTGAGTCGACAAGTAGACGAAGGACTCCTGTCCACTTTATTGTAATTTTATGATCCACTATACCATTGTTTCACGTTTTCAGGTTTCCAACTATTACCTACGTTGGAAGAATACTCCTTTTTGGTTGGTTTACCCATCTTAGAAGAGTCTCCTTTCCCTTTCCTGGAAAAGGACCCTGATGAAAGAGAAATTGCTAAGGCCCTTTGCCTAAAGGTATCGGACGTCAAGGGAAATCTGGTTAGTAAAGGCAGTCTTTTTGGTTTGACTACGAAGTTTTTAATCAGTAAAGCAATGTTTTATGCCGACTATACGAACAAGGCTCCATTCGAGGCGATCTTTGCCTTGCTTGTTTATGGAGTATTTTTGTTCCCAAGTTTTGAAGGGTTCGTCGACCTCAACGCAATTAAGATCTTTTTGAAGAACAATCCAGTACCAACTCTATTGGGTAATGCTTACCATTCTGTACACCTCCGAAACTTCTATGGTGGAGGAATGATCACCTGCTATGTACCCCTACTCTACAAGTGGTTTATTTCGCACTTGCCGAGGTCTACTTCCTTTTTAAGTCTCGATAGGGGGCTTTGGTCTCCCAGAGTTATGGCATTGACCCACTCGGACATCATTTGGTACAACCGAGTATATGATGGAACTTTGATTATTGATGGTTGTGGAGACTTTGCTAATGTACCATTACTCAATTTTAATGGAGGGATCAGTTACAATCCGGTCTTAGCCCGTCGACAGTTGGGATTTCCATTGAAGGAGCCGCCTAAGAGTGTCCAAGTAGAGAATATTTTCTTTAGGGAAGACCCGGAACTCCTAGACAAGGTTTTAGTTGCATGGAACCACTTACACAAGAAAGGGAAAGAAAGCCTTGGGAAGCTTAATTGTGTCTTTAGAACCCTACCTTCGGTGGGTCAGAGAAAGGGCGATCAAGCTAAAGATGCCCTATTCCCGTCAAGATCCCATAGCTCCAAGGAGGGAGCCCACTTATGTCTTTATGTCTGAAGCCGAGAAGTTAGAAGTGTCCTTGAGGAAATCTCAACATGAGTTGGAATCATGGAAGAATAAGTACCATGTAGCAGTGGCAGAAAGCGATGAGTGTTAGAAGCAGAAGGCTGAACTTCAAAAGGAGAGGGATGAATTTCAGAAACAGCTACAATTAAAGGATGAAGAGATAATCCCCTACAAGAAGAGGAAAGTCATGGAGGATTTATTTTTCTCCGACCCCCAGTGCACTATTTGGAAACTAATTGTGGACAATCTTATCCGTGAGAAGACGCAACTCGAAGAGCAGCTCAAGCAACAGAATTCGAAACTTCTTTAGCGTCTTTACTAGCTTTTATTTAGCTTTTACTTGGGACTTTTAAAAGCAATAATTTGTATTCCGTTTTGAAATTAATAAAAAAAAACGTTTTCTTTTATTATAATGCTTATAAATAGTTGGGGATCCCATGAAGTCCTACTCATATTGCATTACATTTTTCTTTATTCATTTCAAGAAACTCAATTTTATTTCTCAGGTATTGCAACCATGGATTTCAAAAGAGAAGTCTTGGAGTACACTTTTCAGAGCCCTAACATTGAAAGCTTGAGAGAGCTAGTTGATCTAATCGAGAACCGATACGCCTTCGCGGCAGAATATGGAGAAGTCTTCCGTTTTCTCGAACTCAAGATGAAGGAAGGGTTGTTGGAGACCCTCATTCAATTTTACGATCCATTGTACCACTGTTTCACTTTTCCAGATTACCAGTTAATGCCAACGTTGGAGGAGTATTCTGATTTCCTGAGGATGCCTGTAACGGCCCGTCCCATATTCACCGGTCAGGAGGACGCGCCTTGTCATCAAGAAATCGCCAACGCCACTCACCTTAGTTTGGCAGACGTGCAAGCGCACCTAACCACCAAGGAAGGAGTCCTTGGATTCCCTGCTGATTTTTTGATTGAAAAAGTTCGTTATCATGCTGAAAGAAAAGAAGTCCTTATCATGGAAGCCACCTTTGCTCTGTTGGTTTATGGAATTTTCTGGTTCCCAAAGATCGATGAGTTCATTGACATGAACGCAATTAAACTGTTCATACTTAAGAATCCTGTTCCTACCTTGCTTGCAGACACATACTTTTCAATCCACTCGAGGAATGCCGAGGGAGGAGGACACGTCATTTGTTGTACCGCTCTGTTGTATTCATGGTTCATTGCTCGCTTAACTCGACACCCGTCTATTTGGGAAGAGGAGGAGTCTCCTCGTTGGCCCGAGATAGTCATGGCCCTTACTCACTCTGACATTGTGTGGTACGATCCTACATATGGAGGTATAAGTATGATCCACAGTATCGGAGGTTTTACTAACGTACCGCTTATTGGAAGGGAAGGATGCATAAGTTATAACCCTGCGCTGGCCCGTCTCCAATTCGGGCATCCCATGATTGAAGTACCTGACCAGACTCTGTTAGAAGGAATCTTTCTCAGAGAAGGAGAAGACCCAGACCTGAAGACCGTCATAATTTACTCATGGGAGTACATCAATAAAGAAGGGAAAGCTGCTTTAGGATACCCCAATTGCGCTGTCTCTGAAGAATACTTGCATTGGGTGCGAGCAAGAGCCCTTGACCACAAAATGCCGTTCCCTTTCCATGAGCCCATGGTGTTAGCCTTCCATGACCCAGACTGGTTTGATGTGAGCGAAGTAGATCAATTGAAGGCTGCTTTGGATGAAGCTCGAAAATTGAAGGCTGCTTGGAAGAACAAGTTTTTTACGCTCAAGGTAGAACAGGAGAAGTCCCAGAGGCTGCCAGAATTTGAACTCGCAAGGAAGAGAAAAGCACAAGGGGATTTATTTTCCTCTCACGCCTCTTCAAGTGCTGTCACCAAAGATGATCTTCCCCCAGATACTATGGCTTGGAAGGAGTGTGTCGACCGACTCATCAGAGAAAAGGCCGAGCTGCAAGAACGCGTCAATCAATTGGAAAAGGAGCTTCGCGCACAGAGGGAGCATAAGGAATAGATCCCCGAGTTTCTCTTTTTGCTTTTGATTCAATGTAATAAACTCTTAAAAGAGTACTCCGTTTTTTTGTAATGCTTAAAATAAAATAAGTTTTTTCCAAGGTTACAATACCATAGTTATTTGAGTTTCTTGAAAGTTTCACACTCATTTGCATTTTACATAAGCATAGCATCATTTGCATTCCAGGGTCTTACTCTTGCTTCATCTCCGCAGAACAAGCTGAATCACCGATACAACACTCGGGCCAGTCAACGTCAGAAGATGGATCAGCTAGAACAAGAGAACAGAGTGCTCCGTGATGAAGTTGCAAGCATGAAAGAGAGTTTGGAGAAATTGAATGGCTTAGTGGAAGCTTTGTCCAGTCAAATCTCGATCAACAACCAAGAAGTTCCAAGGACCGTTGTACCCGAAGTGACACCAACACCGATCCCAGTGGTGTCTTCTGTTGCTGAAGTATCTTACAGTATGCCTCAAGGTTTCCCGTGGGGGATGCCTCCTTATTTTACTCCGGCTGGTTACCATCCGCCCGTGTCTGAGACCCCCGTTGTGACCACTGTTCAAGTTGCTCCTGTTGTTTCTGCTGTGATGACTACTGCGCCTCCGTAGGTGAACACTGTCCCGTATATTCTGGATGAACCAATTCTACATGGGTCGCCAACCGAGACCGTGGGTTTAGAAGAGAAGATGGATGGATTCCAAGACCAGTTTTCTGAAATACAAAAGGAATTGAGAGCCCTTCGGGGAAAAGATTTATTTGGTAAGAGTGCTTCTGAGCTATGTTTGGTGCCGAATGTTAAAGTCCCACCAAAGTTCAAAGTTCCTGATTTCGAAAAGTACAAGGGGAATACCTGCCCTCAGAGCCATCTCATTATGTACGCCAGGAAGATGTCTGCTCAAACTGATAATGATCAGTTACTCATTCACTATTTCCAAGACAATTTGACAGGCGCCGCACTCAAGTGGTATATGGGGCTGGACAGTACAAAGATTCGAACTTTCAATGATCTGTGAGGAGCCTTTATCGAGCAGTATAAGTACAATGTGGACATGGCACCCGACCGAGATCAGTTGAGAGCAATGGCACAGAAGGATAAGGAGAACTTCAAAGAATATGCCCAGCGTTGGCGCGAGTTGGCCGCACAGGTCACACCACCATTAGAAGAAAAAGAGATGACCAAAATTTTTCTGAAGACTCTGGGTCCTTTCTTTTATAAGAAGATGGTAGCCAGCGCCCCCAGTGACTTTACCGAAATGGTCAACATGGGAATGCGTTTAGAAGAAGGTGTTCGCAAGGGAAGGCTGACCAAAGAAGAAAATGCTCCTAAGAGGTATGGGAGCAGTTCC
Organism: Lathyrus sativus; assembly: GCA_963859935.3. Taxonomy (NCBI): domain Eukaryota; kingdom Viridiplantae; phylum Streptophyta; class Magnoliopsida; order Fabales; family Fabaceae; genus Lathyrus; species Lathyrus sativus. The sequence continues at coordinate 8,072 of CAWUDS030003455.1, forward strand.
GCGAAGAAAAAGGAACAAAGTGTGAATGCTATTCAAAAAGGACAATTCAGAAGGAGGTACATGCCACCACATCAGGTTGCAGCGGTGTCTCCAGTGTTTAATGCTCCGTCTTATCAGCTACAGTCTCCACGACCCTATCAACAACCTCAGTCCCCCATTGCTCAACAACCCCAACTTCAGCAGAGTCCACAGAACCCTCAGCAGAATCGGCCACCTAGCAATCAGGGTCGTGTGTACCGAAAAATAAATTTTGATCCGATCCCAATGACATACACTGATTTATTCCCCGCCTTGATCCAAAAAGGTCACATTCAGACGAAAGCTCCACCTCCGGCTCCCACGAATCCTCCCCCTTCTTATAGAGCTGACAAGTTCTGTCCTTACCATCAGGGTGCTCCAGGACATGATATTGAGAGTTGTTTCGGCTTGAAGATGGATGTCCAGAGGCTCATAAAAAATGGGATCTTGTCTTTTAGGGATTCTGACCCGAATGTACAGAAGAATCCATTACCACCACATGGTTCACCCTCTGTCAATATGATTGAAGTTTGTTTAGAAAGTGATGATCAAGAGGTTTCAAGTGAGAAAACTGAAGAAGTCTGTGTCATAGTACCCCACTTTAAAGAGGTGGAACGTATAGAGATCGTTTACAATAGAAAGAAGCCAACTGTTGCTCCGTTGGTAATCAATGTGCCTGGACCTGTCCCTTATACCTCTAGTAAGGCCATCCCTTATAGATACAATGCTACTATGTTGGAGGATGGGAAAGAAGTGCCTCTGCCCACCATACCCTCGATCGTTAATATTGCAGATGTTAGTAGAGTGACAAGAAGCGGGCGAATCTACCCGACTGTGCCACCAAAAGAAAAAGAGGTTTTGTTCGAACCATCAGGCTCAAAGGACCCAAATGTGGGGCAATCTGGTGGGTCTAACTTATCCAACTCCGATGAATGTTTGAAAATAATCAAGAGAAGCGAGTATAAGGTTGCAGATCAGCTTTTGCAGACCCCGTCAAAGATTTCTGTGCTACAATTATTGATGAGTTCCGAGGCTCATAGAGAAGCACTTCAGAGGATTTTGGAACAGGCCTATGTTGAGCAGGATGTGACTATGGAACAATTCGATAACATCATTGGCAGTATTACTTCGAGTGATAATCTGGGTTTCAATGAAGATGATCTCCCAGAGGAAGGGAGGAAACATAATATGGCTTTGCACATTTCTATGAACTGCGGAAATGACTCCCTGTCCAGTGTGTTGGTTGACATTGGATCGTCTCTAAACGTAATTCCTAGGACCACCCTATCTAAGCTGTCATATCAGGGATCGCCAATGAGGCCAAGTCGCGTTATTGTCAAAGCTTTCGATGGGTCAAGGAAAACAGTAATTGGTGAGGTTGATTTGCCTATGACTATTGGACTACAGACTTTCATGATCCCGTTTCAAGTCATGGACATTCGTGCCGCCTATAGCTGTTTGCTAGGGAGGCCATGGATACATGAAGCTGGAGCAGTTACTTCTACCCTACATCAGAAGTTAAAGTATGTTTTTGAAGGGAAAGTAGTTACAGTTTGTGGAGAAAGAGCTTTGGTGGTGAGTCATTTGTCATCATTCTCATACGTCGAGGCTGAAGAGGAAGTTGGCACGCAGTTTCAAGCTTTGTCTGTTGCGGGTGAGAGTACTCAGAGAGCTCAGGCATCCATGTCATCATTTAAAGACGCACAACGAGTAGTGAACAGTGGTCACCAGTCAATGTGGGGAAAGGTGTTGTCTTTGCCAGAGAACAAGAACAAGGAGGGTCTCGGTTTCACCAGCAGTTCTGCTCACCAAGGCACCAAAAATCCAGGCTTTCCACTGATCAGTGAAGTGTTCCGTAGTGGAGGAATCACCCACCATCCTCAGGTTAATGCTGTGTTAAAAGATGAACTCGAGGGTTACATGTCAGACAGTTCTACAAGGTCCTCCATTCCTTATGAAGACTACGAGCCCTATATGGAAGATCCAGGTTACGTGTCAGATGATTTCGACTATACCTTTGGAGTTTACGCCCTCACTGAGGAAGAGCCAGCTGAAGACATCCCAGACTTTGTGACTCCAGGCGTCGTGGTCAAGAATTGGAGTGTGGTTGAAGCTCCTACCGCCATTCATATATCTAAGTAAAGCATTTGTTTAAAATTTTCGCTCTGCCCAAGGCGAAACTGCATTTAGTAGGGCATACTTTTAATAATTCCCTTTGCTCTGCCCAAGGCAAAGGTGACTTTGCTGGGCGTGTCTTTTCGGTTTTTGCTATCATCAATAAACTACTTTCGTTTACATCTGTTTTTATTTTATTCACGACGTTGGAAAATAATAAGTAGCATCTCGCGTACACACACTTTCCACTTTGCAAAGCAAAAACTTATTAAAAATCACGTCACTTGCGCAGATTGCTACACAAATTACAACCTGGGAATAATGATCCACTACCTTCTCCGAATTTTGAGTTTCCTGTGTATGAAGCCGAGGACGAAGAAGATGGTATTCCAGAAGAAATTACTAGATTGCTTGAGAGAGAAGAAGAAGCTATCCAACCCCATCAAGAGCAGGTGGAGGTAATCAACTTGGGATCAGAGGAAATCCGTAGAGAAGTGAAAATTGGAGCTCTGCTCAAACCAGATGTGAAGAAACAGCTAATCGATCTGCTTGGAGAGTTTGTTGATGTGTTTGCTTGGTCATATCAGGACATGCTCGGTTTGGACACGGCTATAGTTGAGCATCATTTACCTTTAAAACCAGAATGCCCGCCGATAAAACAGAAGCTTAGAAGGACTCGACCTGATATGGTTCTGAAGATTAAGGAAGAGGTACAGAAACAGATTGATGCAGGTTTCCTTGTTACTGCCGAGTATCCACTATGGCTGGCTAATATTGTACCCGTTCCGAAGAAGGATGGCAAGGTTCGCATGTGTGTAGATTACAGGGATTTGAATAAAGCCAGCCCGAAAGATGATTTCCCATTACCTCACATTGACATCCTGGTAGACAGTACTGCAAGATATGAGGTGTTCTCCTTCATGGATGGTTTTTCAGGTTACAACCAAATTAGAATGGCTTCCGAAGACAGAGAAAAGACATCATTCATAACACCCTGGGGCACCTTTTGTTATAAAGTTATGCCATTTGGATTAAAGAATGCAGGGGCAACATATCAGAGAGCTATGACTACTTTGTTCCATGATATGATGCATAAGGAGATTGAGGTGTATGTGGATGATATGATAGCTAAGTCAAAAACGGAGGATGATCATGTTAAACACCTGGCTAAGCTGTTTGTTCGTTTGAGGGAATACAAACTTCGTCTGAACCCCAACAAGTGTACATTTGGAGTACGATCAGGGAAGTTATTAGGTTTTATTGTCAGTCAAAAAGGGATTGAAGTGGACCCTGACAAAGTAAAAGCTATCCGAGAAATGCCGGCTCCCGCCACTGAGAAACAAGTCAGAGGATTCTTAGGGCGTTTGAACTACATCTCCAGGTTTATATCCAACATGACTGCTACATGTAAACCTATTTTCAAGCTCCTGAGGAAAGAACAAGGGTACGTTTGGACTGAAGATTGTCAAAGGGCTTTTGATAGTATCAAAGAGTATTTGCTCAAACCACCTATCCTGATACCACCGGTTGAAGGGCGCCCTTTGATTATGTATTTGACTGTTCTAGAGGATTCAATGGGTTGCGTACTCGGTCAGCGAGATGAAGCCGGAAAGCAAGATCATGTCACTTATTACCTGAGCAAGAAATTTACCGATTGTGAGACCAGATACACTATGCTAGAGAAGACTTGTTGCGCTCTAGCCTGGGCCGCTAAGCGTTTACGCCAGTATATGTTGAACCACACTACCTGGTTGGTTTCAAAGATGGATCCCATCAAGTATATTTTTGAGAAGCCCGCTTTGACTGGGAGAATTGCCAGATGGCAGATGTTATTGTTCGAGTATGATATCGAGTACCATACTCAGAAAGCTATTAGAGGAAGTGTTTTGGCTGATCACCTGGCTCACCAACCTATTTTGGATCATCAACCCTCAAATGATGACTTTCCTGATGAAGATGTCATGTTCTTAAAGATGAAAGATTGTGAAGAACCCGTACACGGTGAAGGACCAGAGCCAGGTTCTCAGTGGGGTCTAATCTTTGATGGAGCTGTCAACGCTCATGGGAAAGGGATAGGTGCTGTTATTGTAACTCCTCAAGGGACCCATTTCCCATTCACCTCCAGATTAGAATTCCAATGTACTAACAACGAAGCTGAGTATGAGGCATGTATCATGGGTCTCGAAGAGGCAATCGATCTGAGAATTAAGAATTTAGATGTGTTTGGTGATTCTGCAGTAGTAATCAACCAAATTACTGGAGAATGGATAACTCGACATGATAATTTAGTCCCATACAGGGATTACGCTAGAAGACTGTTACCATTCTTTGATCGGGTCGAGTTTCATCATATCCCTCGCGATGAGAACAGAATGGAAAACGCATTGGCAACTTTGGCCTCGATGATTGTGGTGAACTTTTGGAACGAGTGTCCTCGGATTAAAGTGAAACGTCTCGACAGACCGGCCTACATCTTTGCTGTCGAAGGAGTTAAGGATGATAAACCTTGGTACTATGACATCAAAGTGTTTCTTAGAACTCGAGAATATCCTCTGGGAGCTTCCAACAAAGACAAGAAAACTTTGAGAAGGTTGGCCGGAAATTTTCTTCTGAGTAACAATGTGTTGTACAAACGGAATTTTGACATGGTCTTGCTGAGGTGTGTTGACAAGCAAGAAGCAGATATGTTAATGTCGGAAATTCACGAAGGATCTTTTGGCACTCATGCCAACGGACATGCCATGGCTAAGAAGCTTTTAAGGGCTGGTTATTATTGGATCACAATGGAATCAGATTGCTACAAGTTTGCTAGAAAGTGTCACAAGTGTCAGATTTACGCAGACAAAATTCACGTGCCTCCGACTTCCCTGAATGTTATCTCATCCCCGTGGCCGTTCTCTATGTGGGGAATCGATATGATTGGAATGATAGAGCCGAAAGCATCTAATGGACACCGATTCATCTTGGTATCCATTGATTATTTTACCAAGTGGGTCGAGGCAGCTTCCTATGCTAATGTAACCCGACATGTGGTCGTCAAATTTATCAAGAATCAGCTTATTTGCCGATATGGTGTGCCAAGCAGAATTATTACAGACAATGGTTCCAATCTGAATAACAAAATGATGAAAGAGTTGTGTGAAGAATTCAAGATCGAGCATCACAATTCTTCTCCTTACAGACCAAAGATGAATGGGGCTGTTGAAGCCGCTAACAAAAACATTAAGAAGATCATTCAGAAAATGGTGGTTACTTACAAAGATTGGCACGAAATGCTCCCATTTGCCTTACATGGATACCGTACGATGGTACGTACATCAACTGGGGCAACTCCATTTTCACTTGTCTACGGTATGGAAGCAGTACTCCCAATAGAAGTTGAGATTCCTTCCACGAGAATTTTGGTAGAGGCAAAATTATCAGAGGCTGAATGGTGTCAGAACAGATATGATCAGTTGAACTTAATCGAAGAAAAGAGGATGGCCGCGCTATGCCATGGGCAGTTGTATCAGCAGAGGATGAAGAAAGCATTTGACAAGAAGGTTCGACCCCGGGTATTCAAAGAAGGTGACCTCGTGCTTAAGAAGATTCAGTCTTTCCTCACTGATATCAGAGGAAAATGGACCCCAAACTATGATGGACCATATGTAGTAAAGAAGGTTTTAACGGGAGGCGCTTTGATGTTAGCAACAATGGATGGAGAAGAGATCACTCGTCCCGTGAATACGGACGCTGTCAAGAAATACTTTGTTTAGGAGAAGCAGGACATTATTCCCTTAATGTAATCGATATCATTTTCCAACATTGTAATATCGAGTCACGCTTTTTCGTTGACCGCCGTTCAATAAAAGTTTTTCATTTACTATAAATCTGTGATATTGATAGCAAAATCTTAACTGATTTAAACCTTTTCAAAATTTGCTCTACTTGATATATGAATAACGAGAGGATGACCGCCAATGCTCACTCTTACTCTCAGAAAGATAACTAGACTACTGACACTTATGCCATCCGAGAGTGGAGGTCACGCTCGTTCGAAAGACCTGCGGAGATAGGGCTCGAGCATTTCCCCATGCATAAATGTTGTGTCCCTCTCGACTTGTCAGCACAAACATAAGCATACGCATATCATATAAGTAGATAGCATAACATTGGCATTTTGTGCATCCTTTGTTTGTTTTACTCTATCTCTTCGATTGCGGTTACCCTTGGGTATTTGGGCGTGTCTTATTCCTTCCAAATAGAGTTGTCATCCCTAAGCAAAAAAACTCAATATTTCTATTTCCCCACGAAGTTCGATCCTCGTGGAAGACAGTTGCTTCAGTACATTCCCATTGGAGTTTATGCCTCTATGGTTGAGTCTTGCTTGACATTTTCTCTTCGGTTATTTCCCGAATTGAACTCCGGTCTTTGGCAATCACACCATGAACATCTCCAGCTTTTGAGCACGGATCAAAGGTGCATTTACTTTGTGCTTTGACATGGTGAGGATCACCATTGAAGACGTGACATCTCTTCAACAATATTACAAGATTTCCTCAACAACTTACAGCTAAATGACAGAAGATCTCTTCATTTGAGCAACTCGCTTTGAACAGATTTATTCTCAAAACGACAAACAACAATTTCATCAAGGCAATCTGTCCATCCCCAGTGGATTATCTCAAGATTATCAAGTCAAAATAGAGGACATTACAGACACTTCCCCATTTGCGGACTTCTGCTACAGCAAATTCATATTTTACAATTACAACAAAGATACTCCTTAAAAATGATATTCCCCAGAGAGTTCATTACGAGTACAAACAACGATATATCTCCTTACAAGAGGACACTCCACAAATCAACCGGCTTACAGCTCCTCTGAAGATCCTTGGTGCACATTCTACAAATTGCTAATACAATACAAATTGCATCTACAATTACAAGTACAAGATCACATCTACAAAATTCTACAATTACAGATTACACAACATTTACATCAACAATTCTACAGTTCTACAATTTACAACATACAATCTACAATGACACTATGGCTCACAGCCGAACTTCTACATCAACATTACAATTTACAACTACAGATACATCTACAATCTACAAATTTACAACCCCTCTTTGAGGACGCTCTCACGAGTTTCCATCATTTTGGGTAGGAACCGAGACCAGCTCATGGCTCCCATACCATGATGCAAGGGGAAGTTCGACATCAGAACCGAGACCAGCTCATGGCTCCCATACCATGATGCAAGGGGAAGTTCGACATCAGAACCGAGACCAGCTCATGGTTCCCATACCATGGTGCAAGGGGAAGTTCGACATCAGAGACCGAGACCAGCTCATGACTCCCATATCATGATGCTCGGGGAAGCTCTACCACTACAACATCTACAACTACAATGACATCAAAGACCGAGACCAGCTCATGGTCCCCGTACCATGATGATAGGGGAATTTATACATTTTACCGTTTCAGCTGAGTTACAAAATATAAAATAAAATAAAAAAATGGCGAAGAGTACATTGCGCCCCAATCAAAAGACCCATTTTGAGTTACTACTGATCACCACCTTGGTAGTAAAAGTATCTTTCGATCGCAAATCGCCAAAATCACCGCCTCCTTGATATATGAGTTACCGTTACACGTTTGGAGATTTCCCATGGGTGATTGTTCCTATCCTCGTAGGGTCCCGCCTTGTTGGATTTGTTGCTCTTTTGTCTGGCATGTCGTATCCAATTCATCCCCTATGACCTTCTCCTCACAGTTTTGTCCGTCTTACATTTTCGTATCATTGCATATCATTTACATTCGGTGGCTTCTTATGGCCAAAAATTCGTGCAATGTTTGTATTTAAGTCCCTCCTATCTCGTCGAGACAGAGATTTCAATCTCCATATCTCCGAATAGGAGTAACTTAAATAGGGGCATCTGTTGCACCCTAATTTTTGACCTTAAGATCCCACACTTTTGTACATTTTATTACGCTTTATCTTACTGCCCCTATACATGTTGGTCAGGACTAACGAATGCGTGCAAGATTATTTTGGTTTGTTAGACATCTCTGACAGGTTTTACGTAGCCTCCCAGTGCAGGAGTATGCGGATTCAAGGTTTAGGATCATTCGTACATGCTCACAATCTAATCAAGTGGTATTATTTGGATGGTGATGGCAAGATTCGGTCATATTTACTTTGGCGCATCTCACGTGTGCTTTATGGAATATTCGAAATTCAAAAGATTCAAGATTCTAAAAGACTAACCAATCTCCAAGAACCATCGAAGGAGGATGGTGGAGTTTGACAACAGACATATTGGTATAAGAGTATTTTGTTGGATGTCACGCTCTTATGTTCAAGATTGCCTCTTATGGTGAATTCATGGTCACTTAAATCTCTAAACCCGTAGAAACCAGTTTGTGAACGTTATGTTATCAGTATTGAAATCAAGCTATGGCAAAATCTCAACAACATAAGGTTCCTTTTCTTGCTAGATTACAAAAGTCGCTACCAATATTTATGATACTGTTAGATTGCCTCAAACGAGAAGAGCTAAAGCCGGTTTTGAGATCATCATTCATAAATACAAATATTCAAGAGGCCATACACCAAGGTTCATTATTACCATATTAGATAAGGATGAGTTCACAAATTGTCAAAACATATAGAACAACAAGTTTGGCAATTTCCTAGCATCACGTCATCACAAATTCCCTATCGGTTACCAAGAAGACTACAAGTCATGTTAATTCCACACAAGCCTCGTCAACAACACTCCACATCTTTGGGTGGCATCTCAGCTTTATTTCGACCTGCAGAAGATTGCGACAATGAGCACAAGAAATTAGAATACGTTATATTCGTCCCAAAACTGACATATGACAGAAATTCACCATTCTTATCCAACTGCTGCAATTAATCATCAAAACGAAATCAGTACTGAAGCAAATAAACACCTGGAGCATAATTTCCAAATCTAAACGAGAACCATTTATAGAACATATTTTGGAAGAAGTACTCTGTTACAAATACTCCCACCTCAATTACCTACACAGCAGTTAGCAGATAGAAACTTCTTTTTGTGTTGGTCGTGTAACAGGAGAAGATCTCAAGAGAATAACTGCTGCAACTGAGGGAACTGTCCATAATATTATTGATGAGGTTCTTGGAGCTTGTGAGACTTTTGAGGAAGAGCGAGTAGGAGATGAAAGGTCCAGTATGGATGTCCATCTGGCCACCAGCAGGTCGATTCCTGGGCATATGGCTGTTTTTGAGTAACCGTTGAATCCTGCAGTACCAAAAGCAATATTCAAGACCAATTTGACCTGCGTGTTAAAAATCACGGTTTGGGATTCAAAACTTAGAGTTCAGGAAATACCAAGGAGATCAATTACGGTAAAACAAGATAAGCTGCAACATTGAAGTCCTACGTATGTGAATCGTTTTTGGCAAGATCTTAAAGACAGGACAGAGTTGATCTAATGGAAAATATGACGCCATCTCTGTTACACGCCCAGAGTCTGCAGCAACGTAACAGATTCACAAACGGCGAAAGGGGGGATGTCGGCAACGTAAACCATAAAACCACCTGCAACATTGAGAAGCCTTCAGAAAGTTCCAGGCAATATCCAACAGATCATTTCAGCTTTAGAAGAGTTGAGATTTATACCTCGCAAGACGTCGACAATCATTCTGAGAACAAGCTCAATCCACAAGCTCTACAGAGGAAGGCTTGCAGCTCTCAGACTTTACGAACTTCACATTTGTGCCCCGGTATTATCGCAAAACATCATCCGTGGATTGGAGTCACCAGAGCTGTCAAAACAACACCAACTCCATCAGAACGGGGGAAATTCAAGGCTTAAATAAGTTTGTTTTAAAGACATGAGCCAATTCATAGATTTCGCAAGGATAAGCTATACCGGTACCTCTTTTCGAATCCACATTGTTGACAAGAACAAGAGCAGGTTCACTTCAAGATAAAGTGCATATAACTCTCGATTATGCCCTCTCCTATGACATTCGAACGATCGCACCTGCACGGCAAAAGAAACCAAAGTGTTCGAAGAGATCAAACTTTGACATTCCCCAATTGCTTACAGTAAAGAGAAGAAAGGAGATGGTGCTGCCAGCTTAACAAGATTAGTTTGGATGAAGGACAATGGAATGTATAAAACTAACAGTCATCAAGTGAACAAGAATATGAGAAAGTTGGAATCCTTAACTTTTAAGTGTTAGACTTGGCCAGGATAGGAGGCAATATGAGCTCGCTCGGACACCCTTCAATTTTGGCTGAACAAGTAAGATTCAAAGTCCTTGAAATACTTCCATCCTTTCTTCGAGTTCTCGCCAAAGCAACATAATGAGTTCTTGCACAGAAATCTACAATAGAAGGAAATTGAATGAGATGTTAAACAAATTGTGTGGCAAGATTAGCCCCTCCCTCGGTTGGCTCAAAAGTTGTGGTGTTCCAATCCTGCATTCGAAAGAACCAATTTAGAACTCGACCAGATGTCGCTAAGAGATAACGCTCAAAAGATTTGATAAACTCTCACCTTATCATTACCAACTTGTTTAGACATGCTTAATCATCCTACTACAAGAAAAGCCAAGTTCTAGTCTTGAAGCTCGCGACAACTGCTGATAGCACGCTCCACAATCCGTCTCACAATGAAGGCGCTTTAACCCTAGTATTACAGTTCAGGTAAAGTGATTGGTCAGCAAGCATTCGAATAAATTTGGGAGGAGTTTTAATGACACGAGAGGTGATGTTCTTACCAATAGAGCTACAATCCCATCCGCGTTGTCGAAATTGTTCGAAGACAAAATCCAAGAGCAGCTTCACGCAAATCTACACCAGAGAATATCAAAAGAGCATTGCGTCTGATGGCAAAAAGTCCAGTTGATGCTCTGGGCTGCTAATCCCCTTTTGGCCCAAACTCATCGCTATTTGCACCTGCCAGATTGTAAACCCTGAGTTAGTAATCCACTAGGAAATATACCCAAAAGATCCATCTAAGACAGCTAGCAAATCTTCAGATTGATGAATCTAGACAAATCAAAGTATTTTAATGAGATTAATGCAAAATCAAAATCGTGATCCCATCAGCAAGCATTAAACAGAATCGGAACCAAAGAGGAATGTTTTTCAAGTCAGATCGTAACCAATTTGGAAATAACAAATCAACATTCAAGACGCTTTAAATCGGATTTTAACGTAAGAACCTCAGTGAGGGCTATATAAGAGGAAGGGATTTGATACGAGAGGGGGCCAATAGAGAATCACCACAAAAAGATCAATATCGTAAACCTAAGGAAAAGAAGACTTATCTTCCCAATCGACGAAGCCGTCACTCGCCGCCGCAGAAACTTTCGTGCCGACGAACCTCCCATCTCACTTTAAGCGCCACCGCCTCAGTTTTCGGTAAAAATTCTCATCCATGTTGAGATTCTGAACCAATTGATTGTTTGATTTGTTGATACAGGTTAAAATTGGGGAAGAGGGTGAACGAAGATGTAGAATCGAAGCGAGAGAGAGCGATCGGAGAAGAGGATTGGGAGGGGTCAATTTGGGGTTTAGGGTTCTTTCCGTCTTTTTGGTTTTTTTTATTTTCATCTGATGTAATGTTGTAGCTGATCACATAATACACCACTAACACCACACACCTCACTAATTACCACTCTTAAACCGTTAATCACCAACTAATAACCTTAAACTAATTCTTTTATTATTCATTTAATTAATCGTCACGATAATTAACTTTTTTAGAATAAACTAATAACTATGCTAATCTCTTTAGTAATAAACCAAAAATATTTTAATTTATTAAACTTTAGTAATAATGCTTTTAGATTTCTAGTTTTTTTTTAATTTTAATAGGACCCCTTTATTTAACTCACATCTTTTTTATTTATTAAGAAACTAATAAAAATCAATTCAACTTCTTTTTTTTCTTAAAAATTAATTCAGCCTATTAATCTAATATTTTTCTTAAAACCAGAACCTCTCACAATTTAACATCACCTAGAATTGATCTCATATAAAAAAAAATTAATACAACTTTCTCATTAATCGATTCGACTCTTCTCTTAGAAACAAATCTCACCAAAACAATCAACTGTTCTTTAAAACCAATTCACCCGCTAATATAACTTATCTAAAATCAAGTCAAACAATTAAAATTAATCAACATCGTAAAATCAATCATGCACTTCACGACACAATCGCTCTCACCTACACCTTAGCGCTTTCATGCGTACTTGTATGGTTTACTTTTTTCGCAATTTACATTACTGTAATTTACATTTTCCGCATCGCATTCCGTCCAAAGGAAAAACCTACACATAATTCAACGTTGTGTGTAGTTGCACATCATATGCACCATATTCCCTTCGATCCTTGATTCTTCAAGTCGATCTTTAGGATAGATCCAACCCCATAGGAAGGACTGTTCTTTATCTTCACAACATAGAAACAATACAATCAAACACAATACAATTTTACAAACACATTTAGAGAATAGATGTTAATCATCTTAAGTGAGATATAATCTCCACCTCCACAACAATACAACCAAACATGTAGGAACTTTGCCTTAAGAGTGATAAAGGCATACTTGGCGACCATCCGAGTATTTAAGACCTTTTATTAAGACGATGCCAAGACCATTTCCTACAACCTCTCCTACATTTGTGGTGGTTACATCTCCCTTAACATGAAGACTCGTCTCTTCTCCTAAACCCAATCAAAACAACTACCCTAAACCCGTAGGAACTTTAACCACAGTCAAAGGACTCCTCTAACCCTTTAGGGTGAACTACAAAATACTCTGATTCCACTCCCGTAAGGATATGTAGGCATAAGATGCGACATCTTATCGAGTATACTTAGACATAAACCACTAGGGTCTCTTATCCCTTAAGCAGATAAACATATAGCAATAAACAAACATAAAACAAGAGGTTCCTGTAGAGTACTACAGAAACTTAGGATGCTAGCACCTTCCCTAAGTTTAACCAACCCCCGAACCTAAAACTCTCTAGCTTGCATTTGCATTGCATTGTGGGAATTTCGATCTTTATCCCTTCCTTTGGACAAATCAAAGTTCGGTTGCAAAACGAATTAAAGATTCAAACTAATCAATAGTTTGGTATCCAAATTTCACCGCGACAGGCGCGCTCTTGGGTTGCTTGTCAATCACTCTTTCGTCCCAAACTCAACTTCAACCCTTTTCAAACCTCACCTTTTCGTGGTCGTTACCACGAACTACGAACACTCTGATTCTTCATTCACTCTTGGATGTAAGATACGTAGGCACAAGATTGCGATGATCTTGGCGAGCACAATTCCCTCTATCTTCCATTTCCCCCATCCTTTCCCGTAGTCGAACTACGACGCTCTGATTTCTCATTCTCGTCCAAATGAGCATACGTAGGCACAAGGGCCCCAATCCTTGGCGAGCACCCCATCATCTAACCACCCATCTCTCCTTAGCATCTTTAACCTTTTAACCTACCAATTCTACCTTTAACAACGAGAAGAAAACAAGTAAACCTAAACAACACTCCCCACAATTACCTTAAGAGGTTCCCGTCGAGTACGACGGACGTGAGGTGTGCTAATACCTTCCCCTCGCGTAACCGACTCCCGAACCCGGAACATGGTTGCGACGGCCCTGTTCCTATCCTTTCGTTTTAAGAGGTTTTCTCGATATTTTCCTCTCCCGTCTATTTGGGAAAAATAAAGTTCGGTGGCGACTCTGTCGAACCGCATTTCCGCGCCTTTCGCGCGAGGGTCGTTTTCTCCGAAATATCTCCGTGATTTTTCGAGGTGCGACATCCACATGCTCCGACAAGGAAAGACAATGCGAGACACTATGCTCGGGTTATGGATATATTCAAGCAATTGCAAGTCAATATTCCATTTTCTGAAGCATTGGAGCAAATTCCCAAGTATGCTAAATTTATGAAGGACGTCCTTATGAAGAAGAAGCGGTATACGGATCAAGAAACTATCATGATGGATGCTAGTTGTAGCACAATCATTCAAAGGACTCTCCCGAGGAAAAAAAGTGATCCAGGACGAGTCATTTTTCCTATCACAATTGGAAATACTTACGTCGGCAAGGGATTGATCAATTTGGGCTCTAGTATCAATTTGATACCCTTATCTATTGTGAAGCGATTGGGATACATGGAGTTAAAGTCTACTCAAATGATATTGCAACTTGCCGACAAATCTACCACTCGCCCTCACGGTGTAGCTAAAGATGTGTTGGTAAAGGTTGACAAATTTTTTCCCCAATTGACTTTGTGGTAATTGACATGGAATAAGATGAAGACTCTCCTTTGATTCTTGGTCGACCTTTTAAGAAGATCGCGTACATGGCGATTGATATGGATGATGGTCTAATGAAGGTTAGAGTTCTAGATGAGGAGATTTGTTTCAATCTTTTTGAATCCATGAAGCTTTCAAAGGACAAAACCGATTGTTTTAGAATTGATGCAATGGAAATGGCAATTGAAGAATTCAAGGAGTTATTGCAAGTTCCCACACCATTACAACAAGTTCTTACCAATGCTCTTTCAAAAGTCAATGAAGAAGAAGAACGAGAAATTGAAAAGTGTTTGCGGGAGCTTGAAGAATTAGAGGAAATTCCACCTTTGAAAGAAAGGGTGGAAATTAAAAAAAGAAAAAGAAAAAAGAGAACAATGAGGAAGGAAAACTTGAGTTGAAGTTGTTACCATCTCATCTTAAGTATGTTTTCCTTAATGAAGAGAAAAACAAGCCGGTGATCATAAGTTCGGATTTGACCATGGATGAAGAAAGGAATTTAATTGTTGTTTTGAAGAAAAATCAAGAAGCAATGGGTTGGAATCTTTCCGATATGAAAGGTATAAGTCCTTCCTATTGTATGCATCGAATATTCATGGAGGAATATTTCAAGTCGGTAGCTCAACCACAAAGAAGATTGAATCCTACTATGAAAGAAGTGGTGAGGAAAGAAGTTGTCAAAATGTTGGATGCCGGCATGATTTATCCTATTTCCGATAGTCTGTGGGTTAGTCCAGTTCAAGTGGTGCCGAAGAAAGGTGGAGTGACGGTTGTCCGCAATGAGAAGAATGAGTTGATTCCAACAAAAACTGTAATGGGATGGATAATGTGTATCGACTATCGTAGGCTCAATCAAGCTACAAGAAAAGATCACTTTCCTCTTCCTTTCATGGATTAAATGCTCGAGAGACTTTCCGGTCAAGAGTATTATTGCTTTTTGGATGGATACTCTGGGTATAATCAAATCATTGCTAACCCGGAGGATCATGAAAAAACGGCTTTCACTTGTCCTTTTGGAATCTTTGCTTATAGGAGGATGTCGTTTGGTTTGTGTAATGCACCGACGACTTTTCAAAGGTGTATGCAAGCTATATTCTCAGACTTGATTGAGAAGAAGATCGAGGTGTTTATGGATGATTTCTCAGTTTTTGAACCGTTATGTGATCTTTGTTTGAAAAATCTTGATGTTGTCTTGGAGAGGTGTGTGGATACTAATTTGGTGCTTAATTGGGAGAAATGCAACTTCATGGTTACATAAGGCATTGTGCTCGGGCACAAGGTTTCTTCAAAGGGACTTGAAGTTGATAATGCTAAAGTGGAAGTGATTGAAAAGTTGCTGCCACCTCTGAATGTGAAGGGAATTCAAAGTTTTCTGGGTCATGCAGGATTCTACCGAAGATTCATCAAAGACTTCGCGAAGATAGCAAAACCATTGAGCAACTTGCTCAATAAAGATAGTCTTTTCTTTTTTATGATTCTTGTATGACAAATTTTGATTCTTTGAAACAAAGCCTAATAACTGCACCTATAATCGTCGCACCGAACAGGAAAAATGATTTTGAACTTACGTGCAATGCGAGCGATTATGCGGTTGACGCAGTGTTAGGCCAAAGAAAGACCAAAATTTTCCATGCGATACATTATGCAAGCAAGGTTCTTAAAGATGCTCAAATTAATTATGCAACAACTGAAAAGGAATTACTTGCTATAGTGTATGCATTAGAAAATTTTAGGTCTTATTTGATTGGATCCAAAGTTGTGGTGTACACCGATCATGCGGCGATCAAGCATCTTCTTACCAAACCGGATTCCAAACAACGGTTAATTCGTTGGATTCTTTTACTTCAAGAATTTGATATTGAAATTCGTGATAAAAAAGGGTACGAGAATTTGGTAGCAGATCACTTGTCCCGACTTGTGAATGATGAAGTCACAAAACATGAAAAAGAGGTGAGGGAAGAGTTCCCTGCTGAAAAGTTATATATGGTGAAGGATAGACCTTGGTTTGCTAACATGGCTAACCATAAAGCCACCGGTTTAATTCCGGAAGGTCTAACTAGTCACCAGAGAAAAAATAATTTGTCTGATGCCATGTACTTTGTTTGGGATGAACCACATTTGTTCAAACTTGGTGTCGACAACGTTTTAAGGAGATGTGTTACTGAGGAGGAAGCCAAAGACATCATGTGGCATTGTCACAACTCTCCGTATGGAGGTCATTTTAACAACACAAGAAAGACCGCTAAAGTCCTCCAATCGGGATTTTATTGGGCGTCCTTGTTTAAAGATGCACATGCACACACAAAAAGTTGTGACAAATGTCAGAGGATTGGTGGGATAATGCAACAAAATGAAATGCCACTGCAAAGCATGATAGAAGTCGAGGTTTTCGATTGTTAGGACATTAATTTTGTTGGTCCATTCCCACCGTCATTTGGAAATAAGTACATTCTTGTTGCGGTGGACTATGTCTCAAAATGGGTGGAAGCCATAGCTAGCGTTAAGGCAGACGGGAAAACCGTAATAAATTTTTTGGAAAAAAACATATTTTCTCGCTTTGGTACTCTGAGAGTGTTAATAAGTGACGGAGGTTCGCACTTTCGTAACACTCATTTAGCAAAAGCTTTGGAATAGTATGGTGTGCGGCACAAAGTTGCTACACCATATCATCCCCAAGCTAACAGACAAGCGTAGGTATCAAATTGAGAAATTAAAAAGATTTTGGAAAAAACTGTGTCTACCTCGAGGAAGGATTGGTCAAGCAAGCTTAAAGATGCCTTGTGGGCCTATCAGACAGCTTTCAAAGCTCTGATTGGTCTCACACCGTTTAAAATGGTCTACGGAAAAAACGGTCACCTTCCGGTTGAATTGGAGCGCAAAGCCTTTTGGGCATTGAAGTTGCTAAATTTTGATCATAACTTGAGTTGCGACAAAAGAAAAAGCCAACTTCAAGAGTTGGAAGAAATACGCCTTCAAGCTTATGAGTCGAACAAAATCTACAAAGACCGAGTGAAGGGGTACCATGACAAAAAGATTATGACCAAGAAATTTGAGGTAGGGCAAATGGTGTTGTTATTCAATTCGAGGTTGAGATTGTTTCCTGAAAATTTAAAGTCCAAGTGGTCGGGTCCATTTCGGATTCGCAACATTTTGAGTTATGGGGCAATTATTATTAAAGACATAAAAAACAACGAGAATTGGATTATCAATGGCTAACGGTTGAAGATTTACCTAGGTGGTGATTTCGAGCGGGACACCACCTCTATGCCTTTCTGCGATCCATGATCGCAACGGACCGTCAAGCTCCAACGACGTTAAACAAAGCGCTTGTTGGGAGGCACCCCAACATTGTAAGTATTTACTGTTTTTTGTGGTGTAAATATTGTGTTTGTTGTGTGGATTTTGCTGAAAATGATTTGGAGTGACATGTGAAAAAAAACCAAAACCTGTCATGTTCGCTAGCACTTTCGCTAGGCGAAGCTCTCAGCGAACATGTTCGCAATGCAAACAAAGCTAAATAGGTTGGGTATTTTAATTTTAGTGGGCCACTCAATTGGGCCAATAACCGTGTTTGTTAGTTCTGACGGATTCTAGGGTCTCCACTTCACTCTCACACTTACCACACTTCACTCTCACTCACATCACACTTGTGCATCTCTCTTTACAAACCCTAGTTGTTTCTCTCAGACCCAATCAAGCTCCCAAATCAGGTATTGTTCCTCTGCTTCAATTCTTCTATGATTAAGATGCTCTAGTTTACAATAAAACACCCCATTTGGGTTGTTAAGGGTGAGTAGCATAACTGTAAAATTCTGGGTTGCATGTATGCTTAGAACTGTTCCTAGCATGACAAATGTTTTGGTTCATGAATTGTGATAGTTAAAATTGGATTTTTTGGATTTTAGGTTGAAAACAGTGAGAGAATTCAAAAACTCGCAGCCTTCGATAGCACATTCGCTTAGTGAACCTGTAGCGAGTATTCGCTAGGTCTTTGCAAAGCGAAGCTTGCAGTGAACATGACAGTGGTTTGTTTTTCTGCTCTGATTGCTGATCTATTGTGTGGATGCTTTTGTTTCTCTTCTGTGTTGTGTTTGCAGATGGCATCCAGGTCGATTGCTTCTAAAAAGAGAAAGGTTGGCAGCACCTCTCGTCCACAACCTATCCAGTATGACACCGAGCGATTCATGGGTCCGAAGCAAGCCGCCCGCTATGTGGCTTTAGAGAAGCGAAAAATTCTTCCCAAAAAGAGGTTTCTTATTCATCCTGAGGGATCGTACAGAACTTTTACCGGACTTATCAATAGCAAAAAGTGGGACGTATTGGTGACTCCAATTGACAATTATAACATCAAGGTGGTGCGGGAGTTTTATGCTAACGCACTTCCTAATGATGATGAGCCTTTTACTTGGACCACAAAGGTGGCAGGAAGACCGGTGAGTTTTGATAGAGATGTCATTAATAGGGTGCTCGGAAGACCTCTCAACTTGGGTGAGGAAGAAATTGATGAGTACCACCGTGATTTGAGACTTCATAGGAACACAAATGTCATTTCTAAGGCCATATTGATGGAGGGAAAAACGGTAGAGTTGAACCCATATGGGGTTCAAAGGAGGTGGCACCGAGAAGACATGAAACCTTTGCCTCAGTTGGTGTTGCTGCTGATTTTGACAAACATCAAGCCAAAATTCCACACGTCTACAGTGCCGATCCCTGTGGAACACTTGGTCCATTCTATTCTTACCAATGTGCAGATCGATGTGGCTCGAATAATTGCCGATGAGCTGCAGTCCGTAGCGGAGAGTGGACTGAAAGCGGGGGCGCAAGTTAATTGCCCCCTTGCTTTCCCCTGTCTCATTATGACCTTGTGTGTTCAGGCGAGGGTGAGATTACCTTCCTGTAGACAGGTGACTATTCTGGCCACTATTGATGACAAGTACGTGGACAAGTATTGCCGACCCAATGGCTTCAAAGCAAGTTCGGCTGCTGCAGATACCGGGGCTACTGATGGCCCTGGTGTTGCTTTTTCACAGTGTTTTGATTCACTCCAGCAGGTTGTTTGTAATTACAACTGGGATTGGATGGCAGCGACTCAGCGCACCATGGTTGATATTCATGATTTTATGCATGTACTTCAGCTGCAATGTCGTGACCCCTCCGTGGAGCGCACTATGATGACTCGTGAGCAGTTCTTAGAGCACGCGAGCTGGCCTGAGGTCAGACCTATTTTTGGAAAGGGGGCGGGTGCCTCTAGTCCAGATGGTGGTAGCGCTGAGGTGGATGATGATGGTGATGATGATGATGATGATGCTGGTTCTGAGAGCGTGGAGGAGACCGAGTCCGAGGAGGACTGATTTCTTGATATTTTGATCTTATGAGCGTGAATTCGAGAAACTTCCTTTGGTCGTCAAAGTGAAGTACTTTTGTGCTTGAATCATTGCTTTTGTTGTTTTTATTGTATTGTTATTTCAGATATTGGTTCTTGTACCATTTTGGGGTGTTTTGTACCCATGCACATTTTTATTTAAGTTTAAGTAATGTTAAGTTTATGTTTTAAAATATTTTGTTTCTCTTTTCAAGTGGTTGTTAATATTTTCTGGCGGTTGAGCTTTCTAAAACTTATAGATTGGTTGCTCTCTGGAAAGAAGTATCCAATAAAGATGCATCTGAGTTTGGATGGCGATGATAATAATTAAACAAGCGAATAATGTCAAGGTACATGGTTACCTTTGGTTATAATTTTAGAATGCATTAAGAACTTTAATCTTGTTGTGAATGAATATTGTTCTTTTGGCAACATTGTTGAATGAAGGTTTCACTTAGGACTTGGAACCACAAATTGTGAGGAAACCTCCATTGTACACTAAATGCTGGATTCTAATAAACTTTGTTGATTCATTTAATTCATGCTTTATCTTTGAATGTGTGGAAGCAATTATAAATGATCAAGGCACTTGTTTTTTATCGAGCACAACCAGTTCCAAATGCAAATTACCCATGAGCAGAGAGTATTCGTGAACCCTTGAGCCTAAACAATGTGAATCTCAACCTAAAATTGTGCGAGATTCCAAAAAAAAATTTCTTGAACCCTTGAATTTTGTGTTAATTGTTCTCTTTGCCTTAAAAAGTCAAGAGCATTCACTTAAGGGTTGAGTAAAAGCTAAGTTAGGGAGAACGAAAAAGAAGTATGATAGATTGCTATAACTCTTGAAAAATCAAGCAAGCATTGAGAAAAAAAATTGTTATGTGAATATGATTATAAAAGAGAAAAAAAACAGAGAATGCTTGCTTGGAAAAGAAAAAAAAAAGAAAAAGTTGTGAACTAAGAGTTGGGAAGGTTTTCAAATGAGAAACAAGTGGAAGGAAGTTGTGATGTGTAAATAACTTGTACAGTGAATGCCTCTTTTGCATCGGCAATTTCGTTTCAATAGCCTTAGATATGTCCCTTGTTTGTAAACCCGACCAAGCTACAACCAGAAAAGACTTAGTGATATTCTTGCTTCCATATTTTCATCTATCATTGTTAGATATTGTATGAATTGGATTGATTTTGGAATTGTTTGTTAGTTGAGTGAAATTGTCCCGCGGTTGCAAACACGTAATTTCTTCAATCCTTATTCGAAGAGGAGAGATAGGGTGATTCATTCAAGATAACATTGTTGTTGATTGATATATGTTTTTCATTGCTTTAAGACTTTAGTTCTTGTGTGTTATTTGATTCTAACCATTGGGAACCTGTGTCTGGTTGCATTCCTTGTGTTTGAGCCATTTAATCCAATTTCGGAGAAATCTTTTTCTTGAGCAAATCCCCTTGTTTCATCAATAGGCATACTTTGCTTGAGGGCAAGCAAGAATCTAGTTAGGGAGAGTTGTTAGATGCCCAAATTTGCTTATTTGATCTATCAAATGTGGGCATCTTTCACTCCTTTTTGTAAAGAAAGTGTTAGAAATCACTCTTGCTTTGGTTGGTTTGCAACATATTGTGAAAATATCTTGGTTCCTTTAATTTGTGTGTTATTGTGCAGAAATTAGGCATGAAAAAGTGAAGATTAAGACACAAGAAAGAGGACAAAGAAACCAAGTCAGCATGCAAACAACAGCGCTAGTGAACTTGCTAGCGAAGCTGCCACCAAAACTTCGCAAAGTTTGCTAGGCGAACTATGTAGCCAAGGCTAGGAATCCAAAACAGTAAGGAAAGGGCCATAAACTCGCTAGGAGAAGGAGGCAGCGAAGAGCTCGTTAGACGAAGAGGTAGTGAACACTCCCAGACTTGAGACAGTAAGGAAAGGGCCATAAACTCATTGTGCGAAGTTTGCAGCGAAGGCTTCGCTAGGCGAACATTTCTTCGCACGACGAACATTTGGATTTCTGTCTGGGGAGCTTTCACAGGACATAGACACTTCAGGTTCCATTTTAGGTGTTCGCTAGTGTTGCACCCCAAAATTTGCCCTCACAATACAAGACTTTGTGTTCCAAGAAGGTTCACAAGGTTCACAAAGTTCACAATTGGTCAGAAGAGTTGACAATTCCCCCAGACAATGCACCTCCTAGGCAGCGCATCCAAAACTAGGGTTTTGACTTTAATCAGGCTAAAGGGACTTCCAAGACTTCAGGTGGCGAAGGTTTTTGGCTAGGAGGCGGGTTAGAAGCCCAGAAGGAAAGTTCGTGCTTGATGCGTTTGGTGAGGCCTTCACGAAAAAAACGGTGACGAAGAGCAGCAGTCTCAAGTGTTTGCAGGGAAGCAAGTGCCCTTCTGTTATGTAACGATTTTAAGAAAGCGGTTTATTTGATTAACTGCTTTAGTGTCGACGGCGGAAGTGACAGGCCATGAGAGCAGCTTCTTGCTCATTCCCTGATGTTGTGCTGAGCATGTCAACCAATGGCTGAATGGCATGTTTAGCTAATTCTGAATCTCTGATAGCATCAACATCGAAGAGTTCATGAAGTGCTCTTACTGCACTATATCTAGCATTTCTTGATCCAAGACACAAAACAGTTATGAGTTGTTTCAATGAACTTGTTGATGCTTCATGATTAATGAGTTCAGAGTTACAAAATAAAATTCTCAGTAACTCTGAAATAGTAGTCTCAGTTGAGTCCTGAGGGCTCCAGGATAGGTATTTGTTCAAGGCTTCCAGAGCTTCGGCTTCTTCCAAGATTGGTTTATTTATATCACTTCCATCTGCAATTAATATCAAGAGCCTAACAGCAACCGGTGGAACATTAGGCACGGTATATTCAAGTACGGATCCTCACAATCGGATGTTTAGAAGCATCATCATTTCAAAACTAATTTGAAGTTAAGACCTTTATATGACGCAAAAAGGGTTCCTTTTCAAAAAAGACTTGCAAGGTTTATTTAGAGTATACAGCAACTTGCATTTCAAGCCACGGGTCCGTTGAGGACTTTTCAAGGAGTTTCGTTTATGGAAAATGATTTCATGGTGATCTAAGGCCTCTTTCATTAAGCTATTTTCAAAGAGGAATCATCAAGAGCTACTATCTTCGAAGTTGTTTATCAGGAGTGTTTCTACATTTCAAGTTTGTGAATAGAGAGTATCATGTCCCACCGCTGTGTTGGTATATTTTGCTACAAACATCAAGGACGTGTAGTTGGAGATGGTTCTTCATACATATAAAAGGACTATACTAGTACAAGGATGATTAAAGATGCCTAATGAGAAGGAATTCATGATTTGCAACCAAAGTTAACAACAAGGTGTTACTCGTATGTCTATGTCGTACCATTTTTTTCATCATATGTCATCATACAATCAGAGTTTGAAATACACAAAAAAAAATGATGAAGAGCTTTATTACTACAATCTATTAATGTAAATGGCTATGCGGCTGCCCGGTAAGGTTTTCTCCATGAACACACGAGAATAAGACAACTCGGTAACGAACAGGCTCCCGGCAATGCTGATCTTCAAGATACCTGCTCAAATCCAATTCTCTAGTTTACGGCTTCACCGCGTAATTGGCTTCTTCAACGTCCAGGCTTCACTCTTCGTAAGCAGAACCGAAACCAATGCAGGAACCGCACGCTATAACCTTCCCTGCAGTCCTCACCTGCAAGTATGACACAACTGATAATCAGAGCTCATAATAAGTTATTGGTACTTTATATGATTTGTTTTCAGCAAGAGATTATAGGTGGAATAAGTAAAAGAATCAAAGTTTCAAGATATGCACCATATTTATTTTTCTTCATCTTCTGATCATGGGAACTGTGGACGCCCAGATATACTTTACCAACATTGAATCTATAGCATACAAATTTCCTTTTCAAACAAGTACAAGGAATCAAGGACATATAGATAACAAAGCTTCAAGGTGATATATAAATAAAATCCACAAAACTCTCTGCATACCCTTCTGTCAATTCCAGAAGTTGTGGATACAACTCTTCATCCGCGAACGCAAACCCTTAACAATTGCCCTGGTCTATCACATAAATGCATTGGTCTCTTGCAATTTGCTACCTGAGCTGGCAACATTTCCTGATGGATTCACTAGCCTGCGGACAACAAATTAGGGAGTCACAAAAGACTTGAAAGCATGAAAAATGAAGCGGGAGAATCAATACATTTACAAGAAAATTTACACACTGATAATCAACAGGCTTTTAAGTAATACCCTTACTTCATCATAGAGTTTTCGCTCCCACGCATACAGTGTATCAAGGGTGGATGAATGACTTCCGACAATCATACATAATTCTTCAACAAAATCAACTACCAGTGAGAGTTTGCCTTCTTCTGCTGAAAGAGAACACCAATGGTTCTACACAGGTATCTGCTTATGCTTCAACTGAAGGACCTATTACTCAAGTTGTGGACAGCTTGAACAATCATATGAGTGATACGCTGGATGTATTATCACAAGAGTGTATCACAGTTTCCTCGCAACCCTGTCAACAAAACCAAGAAACAACAAGTTAATTCTTAGAGAACTTTGAAAAGAAGTCATAACCGAAATAGACAAGCTGCAAACACCTGCTACCGCTGCTCCTCGTCACCAGTTTTTCTGATACACGCACCAAACGCAAGGCTTCTAATCCTTTGTGTGGTCCAAAGCATCCGCCACCTGTACCCGCACCTGTCAGAACCAATTGCAAATTAGTAATTGGATACTAACCGTTGAAGAATATTCAGGGGATAATAAGGAATCAAATCAAATCCTATCTAAGTTGAATCATGGGATTGAAATAGCAATTAAACGTTTAATCATGGCAATCAGACAAAAGAGGAAAGAATTTGAATTTCGTATAAACAGAAAAGGAAGGTTCAAATCCTCATTCAAGGCAGCAATCAAATTTCATTAACCCATTTGATCCTCAGCAAAGGCTATATAAGGAGACTACGTAGGAGGAGAATAGGGAGAAAAAATATCATCAAAAACAAAACTTGTATTCGTAAACCTAGAAGAAGCACTTATCTTCATTGCCGTCAAAAGCTATGGCAAACCTAATTTCGTAGCGGAAAATCGAGCAAAGTAACTTATCTTAGTGAGTCGGCGAAATTGCTTCCGACCGCCGCGAACTCCAATCGACGAAGCATCGCCTCCAACACCGTTTCACCAACCTTCGGTAAACCCTCATTTTCTTGCAAAAATATTGAACTTGCTGATTGTTTTGTTGTGTTTCAGGATTCAGAAGAAAAAGGATTCAAAGATGAGGGAGAGCGGTTTAGAAACCGAGTGGGATTGACGGCGGAGAAGGAAAGGGGATTTGGGATTCGTTGGGAATTAGGGTTCATAGCTTTACCCTATTTTTGCTAATCCCTCGTTTATGTCATTATCACTCACTTAACACACACACATAATCCTTTAATCTGCCATTTAAATACTAATTAACATTTAATCTGCCCTTTAACTAATATATCATGAACCTAATCACTTTTTTTTAACTAATTAAACCATTGACCTAGTCATTTGCCTAAATCAACCGTTTTTATTAACCTAATAACCCGTTTTGTGTAACTAATCTTTTTCTCTATTTAATTAGCATGTGAATTAACCTTTTTTATTTTTTTAATTTGCTGTTTAACCTAATTTATTAATTTTAATGTCATCAACTTAATCTTTTTATAATAATTGTTCATATTCTAAAAAACACTTTTATATTTTATATAAAATAACTTTTTCCCATCTACAATAATAGAACCTTTTTATTTAATAAAAACTTTTTTCATGTAATATAACTTTATTTACTTAATAGGACCTCCTTAAGAATAATCAGCTTAATAATTAGTAACTTAATTAACTTCAAACCCTAATTTTCACAAATGTCTCGCCGCAGGAAAAATTACAATTTTACCCCTAGCATTAGGTCAAAGAGCCGCCGCGCTCATTTTAGGGTTTCCCGCCGTGGAATCCCTAATTTAACCCTAATTACAACTTAACATTCAACGTAGAGATTTGGAGTTTCTACACTCCGCGTAAGCGTGTCCTTAAGATGCGTTTATTCCCCTTGAGACCTTGACCACAGTCAAGAAGTCTCTAACCTCCCTTTTGAGGGGAACTACGATTACTCTGATTCCACTCCCGTAAGGATACGTAGGCACAAGATGCGATGTCTTGCCGAGTAAACTTAGAATTAACCCCCTTTATTATTTATTATTGCTTATTTATATTTTATTTATCTTTGCTATTTAATTATTTTGCTTATTATTTTGTAATTGTTTCTTGGATGTAAAGTTGTTTAATTATTTAATTATTATTATGGTTAGTAATTAGGGAGTGTAACAACCTGTATGTAATATTAAAATAAATTTAGATCACTTTTAAATAAAGATAATTAAAATAAACACGTCACACACGTAAGTCGATTTTAATCGCCGTCTCACTTCCTAAGGATATCCCTCAAGTTGCC
Source organism: Lathyrus sativus (assembly GCA_963859935.3). NCBI lineage: Eukaryota > Viridiplantae > Streptophyta > Magnoliopsida > Fabales > Fabaceae > Lathyrus > Lathyrus sativus. Next base: position 34,404 of record CAWUDS030003455.1, read on the forward strand.
TACGAATAATGGTTAAGTGGGGTGTATAAAGCAAGTCCCTAAAAAAGAAAATCATCAAAGTCCCTTATGGTTGCCTTTACGAATCGAGTCCCTTTCGAAAAATGATGATGGTCCCTTATATGTGCTTATTACATCCCACAATGGCCTTCAAAGTCAAATTGTCCCTCACATGTCCCTTAACATCCAGAGTAAGGACTACCTACTCCATTTTAGTAGGGATAGTCTTACTAAGGAAAGGATAAAGAATAAGAAAGACCTTAAAACATTAGGGTAGACTACTCCTAGATACTTGCTCATTTCGAAACTTTTTCACACTTAAACAAATTTCCAACAAAATTTTCAAACAAGTTTTTTTCACATCCATACACGGATTATTATTAAACTATTCTGAAATTTTTTGCTATTCACACACTACACTTTCAAAACAATTCAAAAGTGAGCTTAAGTACCTAAGAGCCCATGGATAACCATGGATGAAAAGGGTGCTAACACCTTCCCTTTTCATAACCTACCCCCCGGACCCAAAATATTCTCTAAGGTCTTTCCTTTTCTTTTATAACCTTTCCTTATGGATAAAATAAAAGTCGGTGGCGACTCTTGCTATCCGCAACATTGTTTAAAGTCAGTTCTCCCACCGTGTTACAGAACTGGCGACTCTGCTGGGGATCTATTTAAGAGGGGTACCCTTAGGAATTAAGATCACTTTAAATTGTTTGCCTTGTTTGCTTTATTATTATATTGTTGGGGTGCTCTTATGTGTGAAAGATCCTAACCCGGATCTAGTGTACCTTAGGTAAATGGCAATAGACCAAGGAAACTGTACGACGTATATCGATACGGTTGATCTGGTGGCCATAGTTAGTGCGACTTCTTGGTTGGTGCTTATATTCCTTAAGTCAAGCTGAGGATAATATTGAGGCTGCCATATGTTGTCAATGCACTAACTGACTTTTAGAACCCTAGTTAACTCATCTTGGCCTTTAGAAAGTAGTGAGGTAACCGGCTTTGGTGCAGACTGAAGTTGGTTGACACTCGATACTACGCTCATTGAGATCTTAAACTTGGAGGGTTTTGGTTGGCAAGTAAGTTGCCTTCTGAACAACCACCCTTGTGAAGGATCAATGATATTGAGATCCCTTAGAACCTGGTTACTTTTGTAGGACAGGATGAACCATCTAACTTCAGGGGAGGGTACTTGCCTTTGAACCTCATGCAAGCCTTTAAACCTAGGGCTATGGTGTGACTTGTTTGTGTGTGCCACATGTTTGTGATTGAGCATGACATCATGACATCATCATGCATCATAAGCATATCATTTTCCCTAACCATTTCAAGGACCAAAGGATTTATCTTTGTTCTTTGTTGCAGGTCATGGCTTCTGCTCGTAGAAACACCATCAGGATCAACTTTGTAGGGATACCTGCTAAGCTCAAGGAGTTGGTTTCCCTAGTGCCTGATCATTCCCAGTTCAACAAGAGACATGGTCACTTATTGGATCTAGTTACTTCAGGGTTCAGTGAAGACATGATGAGTGTGCTGTTTCAGTTCTTTGACCCTAAGCACCATTGCTTTACATTTCCTGATTATCAGCTGGTTCCAACCATGGAGGAGTTCTCTAAACTTCTGGGTATACCTGTTCTTGATCAGAAGCCATTCACAGGCTTAGAGAAGGAGCTTAAACCAGAAGTTATTGCTGCAGCTCTACATCTGAAGAAGTCTGACATTGTTCTAGAGACGAGAAGTGGAGTTAAAGGTATTCTTGCCAAGGTATTAGTGGATAAAGCTCAAATGTTCTTGAAGGCCATGAGCTACGATGCTGTTGAGGAGATCTTAGCCTTATTGATTTATGGCTTAGTGTTGTTCCCCAATCCTGATCAGTTCATAAACGTTCATGCCATCAACATATTCCTGAGTCACAATCCAGTGCCTACCTTACTTGGAGACATCCTACATTCTCTTCACACCCGTACTACAAGGGCAAGAGGAACTTTGATGTGCTGCATACCTTTACTTTCTAGGTGGTTTATTTCTCACCTTCCTCGCTCAGTAATGAAGAATGAGCAAGGGTTCAAATGGTCCAAGAGGATCATGTCACTTTCTCACTCAGACATCCATTGGTGCTCCAGATCTATGGAGAATGTCACCATCATTGACCGTTGTGGGGAGTTTCCTAATGTGCCACTTCTAGGCATAAGAGGAGGCATCACCTACAACCCATCTCTAGCTTTACGACAGTTTGGTTACGCCCGGAGCGATGGTCCACATGACATGTTGATTCAGGGCATTGTGTTTGATTACGACAACGATCTTCAGGGTTACCGTCAGAGATTCATCCGAGCTTGGGGAAAGGTAAACAGGATTGACAGCAAGACACTGGAGCCTAAGTACACTATTCCTATGGAGGCTTATCTCAGATGGGTACGATCTCGTGCTCAGACACTCATGATGCCATATCCTGCCGTCCTACCAGTTACCATGGAACCTGTTGCTGAAGGAGACACAGCTTATACCATCATTCACCCAGACATGCCTACTGATATGGAAGACTTGCAGAGATCATGGATCCAACTGAAAGAGCAAAAGGATACTTTCGAGGCTCATTACAAAGCAAGCCAAGCAAGGATCCTAGAGCTAACAAAGCTACTTCATGAGGAACGAAACCTCAACTCACACCTCAACACAAAGAGGAAACGTCCATGGGAGACTTAAAACCCCATCTTTTGTACTTATTTCACTTTCATTTTTTGTAAGCCTTAAAGGCAAAACAAAGTTATTACTAATAAAAAATTGCTTTCTTGTTTGTTTAAGCAAATTTAAATCCTGCGGTCCTTGAAAACATTGCATATGCATTCCCATATCATTGCATCACAGGTTTATAATTGTGCACAGGTTTCTCATCTCCTCGCTGTTTATTTCAGCAATGGCTCTTGAACAATCAGTTAAGGATCTCCAGGCACAGAATGCACAGTTCCAAGAGCTGATCCTGAACCTATCCAAGGGGCAGGATGAATTGAAGACACTGCTGGCCAAGAAGACTAAGAAGGCTAGAAGGTCTACTGGGTTGCTCAACATGGGAAGAAGGTTCAAAGGTCCTGTCAAGACCAAGGAACATGTTGAAGACTATGAATCTGAAGAATCTGAGCAGGAGAGAGGCAGTCTCCACAACACTATGGGGGACTCTGATTCTGAGGCTAACTACTACCATGAGCCTAACGAAGACAAATTCAAGATGCTGGTGGATAGAATGGATGCTATGGAATTACAGAAATCATCTGGGCTGGATTTTGAGGATTTGAGCTTGATATCTGGGGTGGTCATACCCATTGGGTTCAAAGTTCCTACATTTGTTGTCTATGATGGGGTCTCTTGTCCCAAATTGCATCTGAGGTCTTATGTCAGAAGAATGCAACCCCACACTGCTGATAAAAAGTTGTGGATCCATTTCTTTCAAGAGAGTTTATCTGGAGCTCAGCTAGAGTGGTATTATCAGTTGGAGAGTGTCAACATCAGAGATTGGAATGACCTTGCTGAAGCTTTCTACAAGCAGTATCAATACAATGCTGACTTAGCCCCCACTCGCATGCAGCTTCAAAGCATGTCTATGGGTGCCAAAGAAAGCTTTAAGGAGTATGCTCAGAAGTGGAGAGACTTAGCTGGAAGAGTTCAACCCCCTTTGACTGATAGGGAGTTGGTTGATATGTTCATGTGTACGCTGAATGGTCCGTTTTACAGTCATCTCATTGGAAGCTCATCATCTGGCTTCACTGAGTTGATCATGACAGGAGAGCGAGTAGAGAATGGTATCAAGAGTGGTAAGATCCAAGTGGGCACTTCTTCATCAGGTGCTGCAAAGAAGCCTCCCCCTGGGAAGAAAGAATCTAATGCTGTGTATGGTCAGCCTGATCGTAACAGAAGGCATCAGTCTGTTAGTGCAGTTCATATTTCAAATCCAACTCCTGCCACGACAGAGCAGCCTCAAGGCAACCAACAGAGGGCTAGAAGACAGTTCACGAAGATCAACATGTCAATGGCTCAGGCATTGCAACACTTGTTGAAGGCTGAACTTATTACCCTGAGGGAGGCTCCTCAGAATCCCAATGTTACCTCTCCCAAGTACAATCCCAACGCACGATGTGCATATCATTCAAACTGTCCAGGACATGATACTAATAACTGCTGGGTCTTGAAGAACAAAATTCAGGATATGATTGATGCTGGAGAAATTGAGTTTGATCCACCAGGTACTCCAAATGTGATTACAGCTCCAATGCCAAATCACAAGAAGACTGTCAACGCCATTGATAAAGATATTGATGAAAATCTGCATGTCTATTCAGTTATGGAGTTAAGCACACCATTGTCTGTTATCAAAAAGAGGTTAGTACAAGCTGGGATCTTTCCAGGTTGTCATGAAGATTGTCTATATTGTACCTATAAGCCGGATAGTTGCTTCATTTTGAGAGATGGGATTCAACGTCTCATGGATAAATATACTATAGTGTTTGAAAGAAGACCAGCATCTGTAGAAAGTATGGTGGATCATCTGACTCAGGGTAAAAAGATTGAAGAGGTTGACATGGTTGACAAAGTACCACTAAGAATCACTTCAAAGGGTCCCATTAAAATCGCTCATCAGGGCCCAATCAAGATTACTGCTGAAGGTCCTGTGAAAGTTGTCGCTGAAGCCAGAGTAGCTCCTCTGATCATTACCACTCCTGGTCCTATTTCTTATACATCTGACAAAGCTGTGCCTTGGCACTATGGGTCTGATGTTTACATCCATGGTGTCAAGCAGGAGCCTTTACCTGATATGCCTGTTGACATTGATAATATTGCTGGATCTAGCAAGATCACTCGTAGTGGAAGAATCTTCTCTCCTCCAGTTGCTTCTAAGAGTGCAGTTACTCCTGCTGTTACTTCCACCACTGATGCTCGGGGCAAGGGTCCTGTTATTGAGCCTGTATCTACTGATGTGCCAGCTGCTGATGACCTCTCTAAGCAGATGGAAGAAGTATTGAAAATCATTCGCAAGAGTGATTATGATATTGTTGATCAGCTGGGGCATACTCCCTCAAAGATTTCTATGCTCTCCCTGTTATTATGTTCTGAAGCTCATGCCAAGTCATTGATCAAGTTTCTAAAGATGGCTCATGTACCCAGTGCAATTTCTGTGGACCAGTTTGAGAATTGCGTTGCTCACCTGACCTATGACAACGGGTTAGGATTTTCTGATGCTGACTTGACCCCTGCCAAGAGGGATCATAACAGGGCCTTGCATATTTCAATTGAATGCAGGGGCACTACCCTGTCTCATGTGCTGATAGACAATGGTTCCTCTCTGAATGTGTTGCCTAAGGAAGTCCTGAACAAGCTGAGTCCTGAAGATACGGTATTGAAGCCCAGTAATATTGTGGTAAAGGCTTTTGATGGTTCTAGAAGAGTAGTGCATGGGGAAATTGATCTTCCAATCAAGGTTGGCTCTCAGGTGTTTACTGCTACATTCTATGTAATGGATATTCGTCCTTCGTACTCATGTCTGCTTGGTCGCCCCTGGATCCATGGGGCAGGTGCTGTGACCTCCACATTACATCAAAAGTTGAGATATCCGGTGAATGGAAAAGTTGTTACTGTCTTTGGAGAGGAAGAATACTTTGTCAGCCATGTAAACACTTTCAACTTGGAGGCATGGATTTTTCCTACTGTGGGTGCTGGACTCAATAATTGGACAACTGAAGATGTTATCCCTATCTCCTTTAGTCAGGAGTAAATACTATTACTGTGTTATGTTTTTAAATTTGCAATTTTTGGAACAATTAAAACTTTCAAGCCATGTGCCTTACCCGGGGCACAATGGTGTGCTTGTTACGGGTTGTCATTTCATTTGCATACTGCATTCAATAAAATCAGTGGACGTTTCGTTTTCGTAAATATTGTGTTCCTTGTCTTTCTTTTTCTTTTATTTTTGCTTTATCAGCTATGTGTTCTTACACACACCCACGTCACTAAAATGCCGATCCTCATCCACTCTGGATCCAGTTGATAACAGTTCTACTATTGCCAATTACAATTTCGAGAATCCGATCTATCAAACTGAAGACGGAAACGAGGACGATTGTGAAATACCTGTGGAGCTTGCTAGGTTGTTACAACAAGAAGAGAAAGCTATACAGCCACATGAAGAGCCAGTCGAAGTTGTGAATCTGGGAACTGAAGAAAACAGAAAAGAGATCTGAACAAGGCTAGCCCTAAAGATGACTTTCCACTGCCTCATATTGATATTCTGGTAGACAACACTGCTCAGCATAAGGTATTCTCTTTTATGGATGGTTTCTCTGGTTACAATCAAATCAAGATGGCACCTGAAGATATGGAGAAGACTACATTTGTGACACAGTGGGGCACCTTTTGCTATAAGGTAATGCCATTTGGTTTGAAGAATGCAGGGGCAACATATCAGCGTGCTATGGTGGCTTTGTTTCATGATATGATTCATCATGAGATAGAGGTATATGTGGATGATATGATAGCCAGATCTCAGAATGAAGAGCAACATCTTGATCATCTGCACAAGTTGTTTGAGAGGTTGAAGAAATACAGGTTGAGATTAAATCCAAACAAGTGTACTTTTGGAGTTAGATCTGGAAAGCTCCTGGGTTTCATTGTCAGTGGAAAAGGTATTGAAGTGGATCCTGCAAAAGTGAAAGCTATACGAGAGATGCCAGCTCCCCGTACTGAGAAGGAGGTTAGAGGTTTCTTGGGACGATTGAACTACATTGCAAGATTTATTTCCCAATTAACTACCATCTGTGAGCCAATCTTCAAGTTGTTGAAGAAAGATCAGGTGATGGAATGGAATGATGAGTGCCAGACTGCCTTTGATGAAATCAAGAGATATTTGCTAGAACCTCCAATTTTAATGCCACCAGTTGATGGAAGACCCTTGATTATGTATTTAACAGTATTAGACAACTCAATGGGGTGTGTATTGGGGCAACATGACGAGTCTGGTCGAAAAGAGCAGGCAATATACTGCCTTAGCAAAAAGTTTACCGACTGTGAAACAAGATACTCACTGCTCGAGAAAACTTGTTGCGCTTTGGCATGGGCTGCTCGCTGACTAAGACAGTATATGTTGACCCATACTACCTTGTTGATTTCGAAGATGCAGTTCAAGATTAAGCATCACAACTCTTCTCCGTATCGTCCAAAGATGAATGGGGCAGTTGAAGCTGCTAATAAGAATATTAAGAAGATTGTACAGAAGATGACTGTTACTTACAAGGATTGGCACGAGAGGTTACCATTTGCTCTGCATGGTTATCGTACTACAATACGTACTTCAACAGGGGCAACCCCATTCTCCTTAGTCTATGGTATGGAAGCAGTTCTGCCTATTGAAGTTCAGATCCCCTCCTTGAGAATTATGAAGGATGCAGGCTTGGATGAAGATGAGCGGATTCAGACTCGACTTGACCAGATAAATTTGATTGATAAGAAAAGGTTAGCAGCAGTTTGTCATGGCCAGATGTACCGGAAACGGATGATCAAAGCTTTTAACAAGAAGGTTAAGCCAAAGGTATATCAGGCTGGTGACTTGGTGATCAAGCGTATCATATTACCACAGGGTGACCCTAGGGGCAAGTGGACTCCAACATATGAGGGACCATTTGTAGTCAAGACAGTGTTCTCAGGAGGTGCCATGATACTGACTACAATGGATGGTGAAGACTTCCCACAACCTGTAAACGCAGACATAGTTAAAAAATACTACGCATAAAAAGAGACCCGCTAGGTTGACAGGCCTAGGCAAAAATAAGGGCATCCCGGCAAACCAAAAGGGTTTGGGCAAAAATTAGGGATATATATATAAAAAGATGTACACCCGGCAAGTCGAAAACCTGAAAAGGCGGCTTGGGCAAAAAAGGGTATCCCGGTGGATTGAAAACCTGAAAGGGCAATCCAGGCAAAAGTTAGGGATTAAAGCGTATGACTATGTCTCGTTTGGATCACTCATGAAACTGCAACCAGTTGTACTACTTACTCAAGCTCAAACAGATAAAGCTCAATCCAATCGTTTCCGTCTCAACAGCAAGAAGATGAGATACTTGAGTGGCAATAGTAGAATTGAAACTCAATAGGATTATTTCCCACATAGCTGATTCTTTTTGTAAAACTTCATGACAAAATTCTCTTACTAGGGTTTATGTCTCCTTGTACAAACTTACCCGTGTATGGGTCACTTTTGATATAAATAAATTCCATCTTTTGAATCCAGATTCACTTTTACCCTATTTACATAAGCGAAACGTCCATTGGTTGTGTTTGAATGTATGTATGCCTTTGAATATGATTGATGTTTACCAGAAACGCATGTATGCTTTTAATATGATTGATGTTTACCAGAAATGCATGAAAATGCAGTAATAGTATTTACTAAGGACGAACGAGGGAAGGATTTCAACGAAGCTTCGCCGGTTCATCTTTACAAGACAGTTACAAACCATCAGTAGGACTAATCCATTTTCACAAAGTCTAATCTCCCCTGGAATTTATATCCATCTCTTTTATCCTCATACGGATATACGGGAAATTACTTTCCGATAAGGGCACGATGAACGAAGACGGGATGTTATACTTATCCTACTATCAAACGAAAACGAAGGTTATCTATACCCTACTATCCCCAACAACGGGAGGTTATCTATACCTTGTTATCCCCAACAACGGGAGGTTATCTATACCTTGTTATCCCCAACAGACGGAGGGTTATATATTCTTCAACAACGAATCGGGATTTATTTTCCTTGGCCAGCAGTTGTTATACAAGGATATCCAGACACTTCCAGCAGTGTCATAGCATACATACATCATTTACATCATACCATAACATATATGTCTATAGTACATTACCTAAGTGCATCATGTCATACATGCATACATAAAGCATAAACTAATGTTGTTATACAGAATGCTACCTTGTTTTCAGGTTAATTATCCAACAAACAAGCTTATGATCTTTGGGACCGCTTTATTGTAACCTCAGGGTTACTTTATCCTCCTGATGAGCTTCTTATTACTTTGGGACTGCTTTATTGTAACCTCAGGGTTATTTTATCCTCCTGATAGCCTCTCATGACTTCAAGACTGCTTTAGAGCTACTGATTGCTCTATCCTTCTGAAATCATCCTATTACTTCAAGACTGCTTTAGAGCTATTCATTGCTCTATCCTCATGAGGTCATATTACTACTTCAAGACTGCTTTAGAGCTATTCATTGCTCTATCCTCCTGAAGCCATCTAATTATTTCAAGACTGCTTTAGAGCTATCCATTGCTCTATCCTCCTGAAATTACATTATTATTTCAAGACTGCTTTAGAGCTATCCATTGCTCTATCCTCCTGAAATCATTACTTCGAGACTGCTTTAGAGCTATTGATTGCTCTATCCTCCTGAAGACATATCACATTATTATTTCAAGACTGCTTTAGAGTTATCCATTGCTCTATCCTCCTGAAATTACATTATTATTTCAAGACTGCTTTAGAGCTATCCATTGCTCTATCCTCCTGAAATCATCCTATTACTTCAAGACTGCTTTAGAGCTATTCATTGCTCTATCCTCATGAGGTCATATTACTACTTCAAGACTGCTTTAGAGCTATTCATTGCTCTATCCTCCTGAAGCCATCTAATTATTTCAAGACTGCTTTAGAGTTATCCATTGCTCTATCCTCCTGAAACTACATTATTATTTCAAGACTGCTTTAGAGCTATCCATTGCTCTATCCTCCTGAAATCATTACTTCAAGACTGCTTTAGAGCTATTGATTGCTCTATCCTCCTGAAGACATATCACATTACTATTTCAAGACTGCTTTAGAACCATTCATTGTTCTATCCTCCTGAAATCATATCATTGCTTCAAGACTGCTTTAGGGTTATCACTATTGATTGCTCTATCCTCATGAAGACATGCTGCTACATCAGTATTACTCCAGACTCCTGACAGTTCTCATTATACTACTGAAGAACTTTCCCCTAGTGGCATCTTTAAGCCCACTCAATCATGTTCAACCAACCATCAATATCACTCCATGCACTGGTGAGTGCAAATTTTTGGGCTTTTGTGTTCAATCCCCTTCAACCTTCCAGGTTACGACTGGCAAATATACCAATCTAACCCCTCAGGTTTCAGAAAATTGAACAGGGGCAGCTGTTGCACCCCAAAATTTGCCCTCACAATACAAGACTTTGTGTTCCAAGAAGGTTCACAAGGTTCACAAAGTTCACAATTGGTCAGAAGAGTTGACAATTCCCCCAGACAATGCACCTCCTAGGCAGCGCATCCAAAACTAGGGTTTTGACTTTAATCAGGCTAAAGGGACTTCCAAGACTTCAGGTGGCGAAGGTTTTTGGCTAGGAGGCGGGTTAGAAGCCCAGAAGGAAAGTTCGTGCTTGATGCGTTTGGTGAGGCCTTCACGAAAAAAACGGTGACGAAGAGCAGCAGTCTCAAGTGTTTGCAGGGAAGCAAGTGCCCTTCTGTTATGTAACGATTTTAAGAAAGCGGTTTATTTGATTAACTGCTTTAGTGTCGACGGCGGAAGTGACAGGCCATGAGAGCAGCTTCTTGCTCATTCCCTGATGTTGTGCTGAGCATGTCAACCAATGGCTGAATGGCCTGTTTAGCTAATTCTGAATCTCTGATAGCATCAACATCGAAGAGTTCATGAAAGTTGCTCTTACTGCACTATATCTAGCATTTCTTGATCCAAGACACAAAAACAGTTATGAGTTGTTTCAATGAACTTGTTGATGCTTCATGATTAATGAGTTCAGAGTTACAAAATAAAATTCTCAGTAACTCTGAAATAGTAGTCTCAGTTGAGTCCTGAGGGCTCCAGGATAGGTATTTGTTCAAGGCTTCCAGAGCTTCGGCTTCTTCCAAGATTGGTTTATTTATATCACTTCCATCTGCAATTAATATCAAGAGCCTAACAGCAACCGGTGGAACATTAGGCACGGTATATTCAAGTACGGATCCTCACAATCGGATGTTTAGAAGCATCATCATTTCAAAACTAATTTGAAGTTAAGACCTTTATATGACGCAAAAAGGGTTCCTTTTCAAAAAAGACTTGCAAGGTTTATTTAGAGTATACAGCAACTTGCATTTCAAGCCACGGGTCCGTTGAGGACTTTTCAAGGAGTTTCGTTTATGGAAAATGATTTCATGGTGATCTAAGGCCTCTTTCATTAAGCTATTTTCAAAGAGGAATCATCAAGAGCTACTATCTTCGAAGTTGTTTATCAGGAGTGTTTCTACATTTCAAGTTTGTGAATAGAGAGTATCATGTCCCACCGCTGTGTTGGTATATTTTGCTACAAACATCAAGGACGTGTAGTTGGAGATGGTTCTTCATACATATAAAAGGACTATACTAGTACAAGGATGATTAAAGATGCCTAATGAGAAGGAATTCATGATTTGCAACCAAAGTTAACAACAAGGTGTTACTCGTATGTCTATGTCGTACCATTTTTTTCATCATATGTCATCATACAATCAGAGTTTGAAATACACAAAAAAAAATGATGAAGAGCTTTATTACTACAATCTATTAATGTAAATGGCTATGCGGCTGCCCGGTAAGGTTTTTCTCCATGAACACACGAGAATAAGACAACTCGGTAACGAACAGGCTCCCGGCAATGCTGATCTTCAAGATACCTGCTCAAATCCAATTCTCTAGTTTACGGCTTCACCGCGTAATTGGCTTCTTCAACGTCCAGGCTTCACTCTTCGTAAGCAGAACCGAAACCAATGCAGGAACCGCACGCTATAACCTTCCCTGCAGTCCTCACCTGCAAGTATGACACAACTGATAATCAGAGCTCATAATAAGTTATTGGTACTTTATATGATTTGTTTTCAGCAAGAGATTATAGGTGGAATAAGTAAAAGAATCAAAGTTTCAAGATATGCACCATATTTATTTTTCTTCATCTTCTGATCATGGGAACTGTGGACGCCCAGATATACTTTACCAACATTGAATCTATAACATACAAATTTCCTTTTCAAACAAGTACAAGGAATCAAGGACATATAGATAACAAAGCTTCAAGGTGATATATAAATAAAATCCACAAAACTCTCTGCATACCCTTCTGTCAATTCCAGAAGTTGTGGATACAACTCTTCATCCTGCGAACGCAACCCTTAACAATTGCCCTGGTCTATCACATAAATGCATTGGTCTCTTGCAATTTGCTACCTGAGCTGGCAACATTTCCTGATGGATTCACTAGCCTGCGGACAACCAAATTAGGGAGTCACAAAAGACTTGAAAGCATGAAAAATGAAGCGGGAGAATCAATACATTTTACAAGAAAATTTACACACTGATAATCAACAGGCTTTTAAGTAATACCCTTACTTCATCATAGAGTTTTCGCTCCCACGCATACAGTGTATCAAGGGTGGATGAATGACTTCCGACAATCATACATAATTCTTCAACAAAATCAACTACCAGTGAGAGTTTGCCTTCTTCTGCTGAAAGAGAACACCAATGGTTCTACACAGGTATCTGCTTATGCTTCAACTGAAGGACCTATTACTCAAGTTGTGGACAGCTTGAACAATCATATGAGTGATACGCTGGATGTATTATCACAAGAGTGTATCACAGTTTCCTCGCAACCCTGTCAACAAAACCAAGAAACAACAAGTTAATTCTTAGAGAACTTTGAAAAGAAGTCATAACCGAAATAGACAAGCTGCAAACACCTGCTACCGCTGCTCCTCGTCACCAGTTTTTCTGATACACGCACCAAACGCAAGGCTTCTAATCCTTTGTGTGGTCCAAAGCATCCGCCACCTGTACCCGCACCTGTCAGAACCAATTGCAAATTAGTAATTGGATACTAACCGTTGAAGAATATTCAGGGGATAATAAGGAATCAAATCAAATCCTATCTAAGTTGAATCATGGGATTGAAATAGCAATTAAACGTTTAATCATGGCAATCAGACAAAAGAGGAAAGAATTTGAATTTCGTATAAACAGAAAAGGAAGGTTCAAATCCTCATTCAAGGCAGCAATCAAATTTCATTAACCCATTTGATCCTCAGCAAAGGCTATATAAGGAGACTACGTAGGAGGAGAATAGGGAGAAAAAAATATCATCAAAAACAAAACTTGTATTCGTAAACCTAGAAGAAGCACTTATCTTCATTGCCGTCAAAAGCTATGGCAAACCTAATTTCGTAGCGGAAAATCGAGCAAAGTAACTTATCTTAGTGAGTCGGCGAAATTGCTTCCGACCGCCGCGAACTCCAATCGACGAAGCATCGCCTCCAACACCGTTTCACCAACCTTCGGTAAACCCTCATTTTCTTGCAAAAATATTGAACTTGCTGATTGTTTTGTTGTGTTTCAGGATTCAGAAGAAAAAGGATTCAAAGATGAGGGAGAGCGGTTTAGAAACCGAGTGGGATTGACG
>CAWUDS030003456.1:0-43723 GCA_963859935.3 Lathyrus sativus
ATGTCAAGATAATCCATTTCGAAATAATGAGAATTTTAAATGATTATCATTCTATATATAGGCTATGATCTCAAATATATCATGCTATAAGAAAATTATCTCTTTTTCTCCCCATTCGAAGAGTTTTCAAGACATTACGAGTACCGGTTGAGAAAAATCCAAAAGCCAACCAGTGTCAAACACTTGTCTCTACACTTTTGTATTTAGAATTATCGTTGTCATTGTCTAAAAATCTTTCTCATTATATTCGTGAAGGTATTCCTATAACTATTAATATCAAAATGTCATAGATCCTAAGGTTTGTGTCCATGGGGAGACGCTTAAGCGCTCCTAGCGTGATGAGTGATCAGTGCATATTTATGCACTTTCTCCTATATTTTTACTTAGGCATTTCTTTACTTTATCTTGATTATTTTTATGTTTTATTTTGTTTTTATATTTTATTTTATTTTTGGCTTAATTTGATTTTCGCACTTATTTTTCAGTTTTAGCAGTCTGCACGGAAACGATCATAACTGGAGTTCCGGGAATCCGTTTGAGGCGTTCTAAAAATCTCCGGAAAGCTAAGAGAGAGAGCTTCAACTTTCGTGTTGCAGTCGAAGTCAGATTCGAGCCAAAATTCCAGAATTCCGTTTGAAGTTACTGCATTAGAATTTAATTTTAGTGTTGGGTCATGTATTAGGCCTGGGTTATGTTTTCGACCCAGTTGGGTTATGACCCGAATTTGCTTTCTTTTTAAAGGAAAAATACTCGTGTTACTGTTCACCTAATTACATTTTCACGAAAAATACATTCGGAGCTTTGAGAGAACCATGGAGAGCTAATTCCTTAGAGTCATTCTGCAGTAATCGCGTTCCAACGCTTTGAGGTTTTTACTTTATCAATCTAATTTGTTTCTCTCTCAATACTATTCTATGAATTGCTTTTGCTTAATCTGTTATTTTATAGAATTGTTTTGATTAAATTCGTATGATTGAATCCTTAGCTTTTATTCGCCGTTATGTCGCTTTGTCGTTAATTCGCGTTTATAATTCGTGTTTGCTTAATTCACGAAAACTTAATCCGTTTGCTTAATTTGGAATATAGGATTGGTAATCTAGTTTATGTCTTTTGCGCTTGTTAATTGACATAGGAATCGAATAGAGATCGAAATCGCTTAGGAAATTGGTAAGGTAGAAACCCGTGATAAGCCGAAACCGAAAACAGTAGATTGACTTATTTTGACAATCACTTATTTTAACCGCTTAATTGCATTTTATTTATTTATCCGATCAGAAACAAAACCAACTCCCCCTCCATTTCGAATTTGGTAGATTAATCACATAAAAGAATCCTTGAGACGATATCCGAGTTGAATTCTCGCTGTATTACGTTTTCATCAAAAACACTCGTTCTGATCCGCGCGAGACAGCTGATCAATGAGCTAGGCCCTCCACGACGGAGAGATGGATTGGGCCGACCCCGTGTGATGAGCGGGACAGAGCAATATCTATATCTATCTATCTATATATATATATATATATATATATATATATATATATATATATATATATATATATATATATATATATATATATATATATATATATATATATATATATATATATATATATATATATATATATATATATATATATATTATATATATATATATATATATATATATATATATATATATATATATATTATATATATATAATATATATATATATATATATATATATATTATATATATATATATATATATATATATAAGAATCTTAATCGGTTGAGTAAGTAAATAAAATAATTAATTATATTTAATAATTAATTATTTAATTGAATATGTGCTTAAATATAAGTGGATATCAAGATAATCCATTTTGAAATAATGAGAATTTTAAATGATTATCATTCTATATATAGGCTATGATCTCAAATATATCATGCTATAAGAAAATTATCTCTTTTCTCCCCATTCGAAGAGTTTTCAAGACATTACGAGTACCGGTTGAGAAAATCACAAGCCAACCAGTGTCAAACACTTGTCTCTACACTTTTGTATTTTAGAATTATCGTTGTCATTGTCTAAAAATCTTTCTCATTATATTCGTCAAGGTATTCCTATAATCATTAATATCAAAATGTCATAGATCCTAAGGTTTGTGTCCATGGGGAGACGCTTAAGCGCTCCTAGCGTGATGAGTGATCAGTGCATATTTATGCACTTTCTCCTATATTTTTACTTAGGCATTTCTTTACTTTATCTTGATTATTTTTATGTTTTATTTTGTTTTTATATTTTATTTTATTTTTGGCTTAATTTGATTTTCGCACTTATTTTTCAGTTTTAGCAGTCTGCACGGAAACGATCATAACTGGAGTTCCGGGAATCCGTTTGAGGCGTTCTAAAAATCTCCGGAAAGCTAAGAGAGAGAGCTTCAACTTTCGTGTTGCAGTCGAAGTCAGATTCGGAGCCAAAAATTCCAGAATTCCGTTTGAAGTTACTGCATTAGAATTTAATTTTAGTGTTGGGTCATGTATTAGGCCTGGGTTATGTTTTCGACCCAGTTGGGTTATGACCCGAATTGCTTTCTTTTTAAAGGAAAAATACTCGTGTTACTGTTCACCTAATTACATTTTCACGAAAATACATTCGGAGCTTTGAGAGAACCATGGAGAGCTAATTCCTTAGAGTCATTCTGCAGTAATCGCGTTCCAACGCTTTGAGGTTTTTACTTTATCAATCTAATTTGTTTCTCTCTCAATACTATTCTATGAATTGCTTTTGCTTAATCTGTTATTTTATAGAATTGTTTTGATTAAATTCGTATGATTGAATCCTTAGCTTTTATTCGCCGTTATGTCGCTTTGTCGTTAATTCGCGTTTATAATTCGTGTTTGCTTAATTCACGAAAACTTAATCCGTTTGCTTAATTTGGAATATAGGATTGGTAATCTAGTTTATGTCTTTTGCGCTTGTTAATTGACATAGGAATCGAATAGAGATCGAAATCGCTTAGGAAATTGGTAAGGTAGAAACCCGTGATAAGCCGAAACCGAAAACAGTAGATTGACTTATTTTGACAATCACTTATTTTAACCGCTTAATTGCATTTTATTTATTTATCCGATCAGAAACAAAACCAACTCCCCCTCCATTTCGAATTTGGTAGATTAATCACATAAAAGAATCCTTGAGACGATATCCGAGTTGAATTCTCGCTGTATTACGTTTTCATCAAAAACACTCGTTCTGATCCGCGCGAGACAGCTGATCAATGAGCTAGGCCCTCCACGACGGAGAGATGGATTGGGCCGACCCCGTGTGATGAGCGGGACAGAGCAATATCTATATCTATCTATATATATATATATATATATATATATATATATATATATATATATATATATATATATATATATATATATATATATATATATATATATATATATATATATATATATATATATATATATATATATATATATATATATATATATATATATATATATATATATATATATATATATATATATATATATATATATATATATATATATATATATATATATATATATATATATTATATATATATATATATATATATATATATATATATATATATATATATATATATATATATATATATATATATATATATATATATATATATATATATATATATATATATATATATATATATATATATATATATATATATATATATATATATATATATATATATATATATATATATATATATATATATATATATATATATATATATATATATATATAAGAATCTTAATCGGTTGAGTAAGTAAATAAAATAATTAATTATATTTAATAATTAATTATTTAATTGAATATGTGCTTAAATATAAGTGGATATCAAGATAATCCATTTTGAAATAATGAGAATTTTAAATGATTATCATTCTATATATAGGCTATGATCTCAAATATATCATGCTATAAGAAAATTATCTCTTTTTCTCCCATTCGAAGAGTTTCAAGACATTACGAGTACCGGTTGAGAAAAATCCACAAGCCAACCAGTGTCAAACACTTGTCTCTACACTTTGTATTTTAGAATTATCGTTGTCATTGTCTAAAAATCTTTCTCATTATATTCGTCAAGGTATTCCTATAATCATTAATATCAAAATGTCATAGATCCTAAGGTTTGTGTCCATGGGGAGACGCTTAAGCGCTCCCAGCGTGATGAGTGATCAGTGCATATTTATGCACTTTCTCCTATATTTTTACTTAGGCATTTCTTTACTTTATCTTGATTATTTTTATGTTTTATTTTGTTTTTATATTTTATTTTATTTTTGGCTTAATTTGATTTCCGCACTTATTTTTCAGCTTTAGCAGTCTGCACGGAAACGATCATAACTGGAGTTCCGGGAATCCGTTTGAGGCGTTCTAAAAATCGCCGGAAAGCTAAGAGAGAGAGCTACGACTTTCGTGTTGGAGTCGAAGTCAGATTCGGAGCCAAAAATTCCAGAATTCTGTTTGAAGTTACTGCATTAGAATTTAATTTTAGTGTTGGGTCATGTATTGGGCCTGGGTTATGTTTTCGACCCAGTTGGGTTATGACCCGAATTTGCTTTTTTTTTAAAGGAAAAATACTCGTGTTACTGTTCACCTAATTACATTTTCACGAAAAATACATTCGGAGCTTTGAGAGAACCATGGAGAGCTAATTCCTTAGAGTCATTCTGCTGTAATCGCGTTTCAACGCTTTGAGGTTTTTACTTTATCAATCTAATTCGTTTCTCTTTCAACACTATTCTATGAATTGATTTTGCTTAATCTGTTATTTTATAGAATTGTTTTGATTAAATTCGTATGATTGCATCCTTAGCTTTTATTTGCCGTTACGTCGCTTTGTCGTTAATTCGCGTTTATAATTCGTGTTTGCTTAATTCACGAAAACTTAATCCGTTTGCTTAATTTGGAATATACGATTGTTAATCTAGTTTATGTCTTTTGCGCTTGTTAATTCACATAGGAATCGAATAGAGAACGAAATCGCTTAGAAAATAGGTAAGGTAGAAACCCGTGATAAGCCGAAACCAAAAACAGTAGATTGACTTATTTTGATAACCACTTATTTTAACCGTTTAATTGCATTTTCTTTATTTATCCGATCAGAAACCAAACCAACTCCCCCTCCATTTCGAATTTGGTAGATTAATTACATAAAAGAATCCTTGAGATGTTATCCGAGTTTAATTGTCGCTGTATTACGTTTTCATCAAAAACACTGGTTTTGATCCGCGCGCGACAGATGATCAATGAGCTAGGCCCTCCACGACGGAGAGATGGATTGGGCCGACCCCGTGTAATGAGCGGGACAGAGCAATATATATATATATATATATATATATATATATATATATATATATATATATATATATATATATATATATATATATATATATATATATATATATATATATATATATATATATATATATATATATATATATATATATATATATATATATATATATATATATATATATATATATATATATATATATATATATATATATATATATATATATATATATATATATATAAGAATCTTAATCGGTTGAGTAAGTAAATAAATAATTAATTATATTTAATAATTAATTATTTAATTGAATATGTGCTTAAATATAAGTGGATGTCAAGATAATCCATTTCGAAATAATGAGAATTTTAAATGATTATCATTCTATATATAGGTTATGATCTCAAATATATCATGCTATATGAAAATTATCTCTTTTTCTCCCCATTCGAAGAGTTTTCAAGACATTACGAGTACCGGTTGAGAAAAATTCACAAGCCAACCAGTGTCAAACACTTGTGTCTGCACTTTTGTATTTTAGAATTATCGTTGTCATTGTCTAAAAATCTTTCTCATTACATTCGTCAAGGTATTCCTATAATCATTAATATCAAAATGTCATACATCCTAAGGTTTGGGCCAATGGGGAGACGTTTAAGCGCTCCCAGCGTGATAAGTGATCAGTGCATATTTATGCACTTTCTCCTATATTTTTACTTAGGCATTTCTTTACTTTATCTTGATTATTTTTATGTTTTATTTTGTTTTTATATTTTATTTTATTTTTGGCTTAATTTGATTTCCGCACTTATTTTTCAGCTTTAGCATTCTGCACGGAAACAATCATAACTGGAGTTTCGGAAATCCGTTTGAGGCGTTCTAAAAATCGCCGGAAAGCTAAGAGAGAGAGCTACGACTTTCGTGTTGGAGTCGAAGTCAGATTCTGATAACACGAAATCGTATATATATATATTGATGCATAATTCAACTGATGTTTGGTTGTTTTCGATCCAATTTCGGGTTCTTTCCATGTTATTTGTCTGATATTTTGCAGGTATTTGATAATCATGTCTAAATAAAGCAATGTGAAGAAAAGAAGCAATTACAGATGAAATATGGACGAAAACTGGATGAAAACAACATGAAAAACGCATAATGCATATTTTACTGCTGTGACGACCGACATAGCTCCATGACGACCGTCACATGGGTGACGACCGTCATGCAGGCAAAAACGCACTACTTCAAATGAACGTGCAAAATGCAGTTCCAAGTCCCAAATAGTGGACCACTACTCCCTGATATTTTTGCCTCCAAGTCCACCTTCTTCAAATTACAACCGTTAGAATTCTATTTCTATAAAAGGGGAAGGAGGGGAGCTGAGAAAGGGAGCCGCATTCAGACAACGAAGTGCTGCCCAATTTTATTTCCAGAGCAAAAGTTCAGTTTTATTTCTTGCTATTTTTTTGTTTCCTTTCCTTATTCCTGTATTCTATTTTTCGACAATATTCATTTGTGCGCTCTATTGGTTTGAAGACATAATCCCACCAACATCGTTGGGATTTGGCCAAAAGCCAATTGGATACGTTACAGGTTTTTCATTATTTTGTTAATTGTAACTTTTATTATCAGTAATATGAATGTTCTAAGTTTCTGTTTTTATTTATGTTTTACCTTTCCCAAATCCATGTCTAGCTAAATCATAGTAATCGATATGTAATAATAATTCAGACGGGATTTGATAATAACCGGTTGAAAACTTTCGTTTTCAAAAGTTGTTTATGGTCTGAGTGTTTAAATTTATTTACTGAATAAACGTTCGTCGCGAAAGCGAGAACTTATTTAAAAGTAGTTTTGCCACGACAGTGGGAAACTAATTAAGGTACGAACCAACAAGTGACAACTGCGGTAAGACCAGATAGTAAACACTAGTCATTTGTTTTAATAACAGCGAAAGCACTTTAAAATGAATTAGAACTTAGAGATTTCCAAAAAATAGTTTTAACCCCGAATGGGACACGAAAGCGTACATCTGGCCCTTAGAATTATGACTAGCGTCAACAACCATCGTGAGACGAAAGTCTTCAGATCACTATTTTCTGCTTAAATAAATTCTGAAAAATATTTCATATACCGGTAACTTGTCAAATCCCCGAAGAACATAATTACTGCATATCGATTCACGTAATTATAATTCAAGTAACATTTCTAGTTCCCTTTAGTGACAAAAATTATTCCCTTAAACATTATCTACATAGCTAAACATAGTAACTCCCGAGAACACTAGTTTGATTACGAGTCCCTGTGGGATCGATATCTTTTATTACTACGCGATAGACTGTGCACTTGCAGTTAAGTTGTATTAGACAATGTTCTTCAGGGATCTATATATATATATATATATATATATATATATATATATATATATATATATATATATATATATATATATATATATATATATATATATATATATATATATATATATATATATGTATATATATATATATATATATATATATATATATATATATATATATATATATATATATATATATATATATATATATATATATATATATATGTATATATATATATATATATATATATAAGAATCTTAATCGGTTGAGTAAATAAATAAAATAATTAATTATATTTAATAATTAATTATTTAATTGAATATGTGCTTAAATATAAGTGGATGTCAAGATAATTCATTTCAAAATAATGAGAATTTTAAATGATTATCATTCTATATATAGGCTATGATCTCAAATATAGCATGCTATAAGAAAATTATCTCTTTTTCTCCCCATTCGAAGAGTTTTCAAGACATTACTGTTGGAAATAATAATTTATTTCCATTAATGTTGTTCCAAAAATGACAAAGTGGGTGTTATAGTTAATTGACAATAAATGCTTAGTCCCACATTGGAAGTGGAGTAAAATTAAATAGCATTTATAAGGCACTTGGAACAATGTAATTTCCAAAGGAGCCAAAGAGGATAAAGTGCCACATAGTCATATGTGGTGGTGCCAAAACTTATGTCACTTGTCTCATACAAAACACCTCTCGCCGGTGTCGCCACCGGCGACACCGGCTCCGGCTCCGGAACCGGATCCGAGGGCGTGGGCGTAGATTTGAATTTGAAATACATGACACTTCACGAAGTGGTGCATGACATTTTATTTGAACCATTGCAAATGCTCATTAGAGAGTGTGTTTATGAAGAATTGCAAACTTCTGAAAAGACACATGTGTCGCTACTGCGAAAATCGGCGCCGGCTGACAGAAGAGTCGCCACCGTGCGTTATTTATCCCAAAGGAGGGAAAGGAAACGCTCGAAGTAAACCTCGCAAAAAACGGGAAAAGGTATGGTCATCGCAACCAAAACCTGGATTCGGGAGTCGGTTACGCAAGGGAAAGGTATTAGCACCCCTCACGTCCATCGTACTCGATGGGATCCACGCTTGCTTGGTTTGTACGGATTACACTTCTATCTAAACTAAAGGATGAGGTCTGAAAAGAAAAGAAAAGATGACTCGGCAAAGCATCGCACTTTGTGCCTACGTATTCCCGTCTGGAACGAGAAATCAGAGTCAACGTAGTTCGCCTAACTACAGGGGGGAATATGGGGAAGGTTGCTCGCTAGGATATCGCATCCTATGCCTACGTACTTCCACACTGCATGGAAGATCAGAGCAAACATAGTTCGGGCTACGCACGACACAAGCTGTTCAAGTGTCTTTTATGAAAAATCTCACCTTGAACAAGGGTTTTCTTATTGCAAAAAGGTTGATGTTTGTTCAAATCTTTTGACGGAAGAAATGAATTGATTTCTGTTATAACCTTTATTAGTGTTTTTTTTTTGTTTTTGAAGAAAGAAGAGATGATACTCTAAAAATCCTAGGGTTAAAAGGGAATAAACCCTACCCTAATGTTATCATGCATGGGTTAACACCTAATGTCTATCATGCCCCTCTCTTGCGTAGAGAGAAACAGAGATCCTAAAGGATAAACGACAACAGAAACAGCAGATATATACAATAAAGCAGTAAAATGCATGGATGCAACAATACAAGCGAGGCAAGGGAGTCCCACTCAACCTCGAACCTAGAAAACAATAGGCAAAAGTGAACAGAATTCACTTTCAACCCAACAGGTTAAACAGCAAACAATACAGTCCGGGAAATTCACACAATACATCAAGAATTATCAACAGCAAAAACTAAACAGCAAAGCAGTCTTCATCAGCATCTGTCTTCAAGTCATCTCCAAACATCTACCAGCTTCAAGCAAGCCTCAGTCTTTATCTTCACAGCCTTCAAGCAAAGTCTTTATCATCAGTCTTCAATCTGCAATGGCTTTTCTTCAAGTCTCAATCTCCAAGATGAATATCAGTCAACAAGATGAAATGGATGTTAAACAGACAATTACCTACCAAGGGTGGCTCACTGAGTGTTAACATTATACAGACAATTTTCCCTCAAAAGTTCTATCTTTTAAACATATTCACTAATCCTTCCAAAGGAAGGAGGTGGGTATTTAAAAGAGACTTTGAATCATAGAGAAAGAATGGAGGCAAACAAGACCTTCCATGTTTGTGAATCAAGTTTCCTACTCTAAGGCTCTGCCTAACTCCTAAACCCTACAACCTTCAACAGCTGCCAGCAAGAGATACTCCTCATCAACTCCGGAAGTTGGTCTTCATTCCTTAATCTTCAAATGGGCTTCATCAACACAGTCTTCAGCTCAAACCCCAAGCCCCAAACAAACCCAATACCCCACACAGTCAAATAATAACCCTAAAGAGGGCACACCACACAGTCAATCAAATACAAGCAATATACTAGTAGCAGTAGGGGAAGCCTAATATTTCTAAGGGATCTATTATCTACCCATAACCCCTATAGTCCCATACCCCAAAATCAAATCAAAATTCCTAAAAGAAATGATCTATCTCACATATCTAATTTTAACCACTCTAATCTCACCTAATCAAATCATCTAAAAATTAATCCTAAAATTATGAATTAAATCCTATGAGGAAGCTAAAGTCCTAAGTTAATCACCCTAAAAAGAATGGACCCTAAATCTAAGGGGAGCTAATTGAACTAAAATCAACAAATTTATGTACTAAACTAAACCACTTAAAAAGCTATTTAACAGAAAAATGCACAAAAAATATTAAAACAAAATAAAATGCTATTTTTATTATTGGATATTTTTCTTAACAGAATTATGAATCTACCACAAAAAGAATCAATTAAAAATAAGCTTTTTTCAATTTTATATGGATTTTACAAGATGCTAAAAATATAAAAGAAAATAAAATCAAGAAATGAATTAAAATGGGGAGGGGTGTCACAAGTAATGCGCCCAGTTCATTCTCCAGATGGGCCAGGGATGGGAGGTGTGAAAATCAAACGCGCAAGGCCCAATATGCATCAGAAAATCAAATAAAAAATAAAAGAAAAAAGGGGTAAACACGCAGTGCATTTAGCATGAATTCCTAGTTCATTTTCCATTGGGCTCGCTGGTGGGGGTGAGGATAGTAACATTGGATCCAGGCCCACGCGTTTCATTAAATGAAACGCTGCATTTCAGTGTTGTGGACTCCCTCCGTTTCTGAGTTTGAATCTCGGCCGTCAGATTGGTTTAAAAAGTCAAGATTTGGACTTTATCCAACGACCATGGTGTCGTCTTCCCCAAATGAATATTAGGGTTTCAGTTTTACAGCTCCATGCACGAATTTTCAATCCATTCGTTCTCTCTCAATTCCCAATGAAATCAAAAACTATAAGAAGCAAAATCACACTACAATCTCTCAGGAATCCATCCATGCCAATATCTCTCCCTAAAAACCCTAGAACTCCAAACCCGATAGATAGAAACCTCTGGTTCACCAACTTTACGCTGCAATGGAATCTCACAATTCTTGATTCTAATGGTATTAATGTGTTCTTCATATTGCACTGGTTTCATTAAGCTATCACATGTGAATTATTGCTCAATAATCTATGAGTTCTTGATCTTGAAAGATTCATCACCATGTTATCAATCCTCACGAAATTCACCCTAACTTTCTGAATTCAATCATCTGATCAACCCTAACAGTTCTAACCTATTCTTTCTACCTAATTAACACATAAACAAGGAGATAGAGGAGAATTCACCAACCTGCTAGGTAGCTATGGCAGAGGTGGTTCCAGTCAAATCCAATGCTCGTAATCCTTCGAGAATGATCCTTGCTTGATGAGGAGCTTTCTGTTTGCAAAAGAATGTATGGAAAATGCTTGGATGAAGAGATTCGAAACTGTTATGGATCTTGAAACTTCAAACCCTAGCTCTTCAATCTTCCATGGATGGCTCTCTAATTCAGCATGTATGCACTCAAGAGATTCAATATATTGTGGATGAAGAAGAAGAATGAACAGAATTGGTGTTGATTGTATGAATTCACTCTTTCTTACAATTGAAGCAACAATGTAGTCCTCACTTTCCTCTCTCTCTTTTCACCAACCCCTTCCACCAATGATCCACATTCATTATATAGATGATGATAGAAAGATCTAGAAGTTTCTGGATTGATCTTAGAGGATGCTAGAAACTTCATGAATATGACATAATGAAAACCATCTCATCTCACACCTCATATCATGATATATCCTCTACATCCCCTTTAGCACACTTGAAAATCTCTTTTCATGAGTTATTGGGAGTGTATGTGTGAAAAACAAGTTGATCCTTGCCTTATGTTGAGTTTTGCAAAGTTGCCTTATTATGCAAGTAACATGATTACAAAGCATCCCCCATTTTTAGGCCTCAACTCAAAAATGTGTTTAAACCATTGTCTTTAAAATGTTGTTTGGAATCAATTTGGTATATTACATGACCCATTTTGTATTTGTAGATTGCCCAAACCAATTTTTCATTTGAACTTTTTCAAGTTATATGCCATTTTTAAGTCATTTTTCACCAACTTTTATCAACTTGAGTTCTATGCATTTCCAAACTTCCATGACCTCTTTTCTAGGCTTAAAGTGACATTTTGAGCAACTTTGATGTTGTGAAGTTTTTCATTTGAAGCTTCCTTGTATGAGTTTTAGGCATAGGCTAAGAATGACCTGTAATTCTCAAATGACCAAAATACCCTTTGCTTGCCAAGGACATAAGTAGAGTTCCACAAATCATATGAAGGCATACCATACCTTTATAGAAAGCTAAGACAAAGAGGAACAACTCTCATGTTGTCCAGAAATCCATTTGAAAACTCCTTGAAGGTCAAAAGGTGTTTGGAAGACAGATAACTTTCACAGACAAATTTCAGTGCCCTCAGATGACCTGTAACTTGCAAGAGCTATAACTTGAGTTCTATAAATCATCTTGATGACTTCCACCACTCAAATTAAATCTATGAAGATACTCTACAAGTTTCATGTGGGACAGAAATTCATATGAAGCTTGCATCTTGAGTTACACTGCCTTGAAGTTTGACCTAAATCAGGGGATTTTACACTGAAACCCTAATTTGGTAACTCCATTTCTCCTTGATTCCTTCTGATTTTTCTTTAGCACAACACCATATCCATATCCATATAGCAAATAATGAATCCCACATTCTTCATATGATCCTTGATGCCTTTCAAAATAAGTCTTTGACCTAGGGTTGACCTAGTGCTGACCCAGATGAAACCCTAGTTGACTGACTTCAACTGAGGCTCTTGCAATCATTCCAATGACTTGGTTACTCCTCAAAAATGATCATCTTGGCTCTTCATAACATCCATACACACCTCATGCTCTTGGCTCATGGCTCACAATTCCTCTGATGATCCCCAACTAATCCTCAAGATAGGAGAGAACTCACTGATCAACCTGTCAACTCTTCAAAGCTCAAATTCTTCCCTGATGACCTGAGTAGCCTTGAATATGAATGAAAACCTTTGGATATGCCCCTTTGAGATAAGAATAGCACTTGATCCCCTGATTAAGATGACTTGCTTATGCTATGCAATGCAGATGAATACACTATGTACATGATGACAATGCAAATGACTATGCAATTGAAACATAAACCTAGGTTAGAAAAGGTTGGGCAAATTTTGGGGTGCAACAACTGCCCCTATTCAAGCGGCTTGGACCCGACTGGATGAAGAGCGCGCAGCCTTCAGACATTCGAGGCACGAGACAGTTGAATACGAAAGAACCCGGAAATTTGCCAACCGCAAAATAAATTGCGCAAACGACTACTGCTTGGGAAAAACCCTTCAGGGAAATGACTTCTGTTGTCACGGAAACAACTAACCATTCATCTGTCAATGTGTTTTTGTAAAATGATCTGATATTGTCTGCAGACCACTCCATTCCGAAGAAATGAGCATACACCACACAACGAGAAATTGTTGATATCACTTATCAACCTCTGTTGATCTCACTTATCAACCAAGCACACGCTAACCAGCGGGAGAATATTGACTTCACTTGTCATGTCGACTTCACTGATCGACCTTTCGTATCCTAAAGAAACGAGCAAACGCTTAACCAAACGAGACAATGTTCGAAGACATGAACAACCGACTCTGCGGGGAAATGAGAAACTTAACTAAGTAACTCTGAGGGGCCAATTCCGACAACTGCCGTCAAACACCTGCTGGAGAAATTGGGAACTTAACCAAGCACCCTTGTTGAGAATAACCTTGTTGAAAAATACGAGGGATTTAACCCAACAAACTCCTGCGGCGAGTACCCTGCTGGGGACTATGAGGACTTAAACAATTAACTCATTGAAGTAACACCCTGCTGGAGAACATAATTCTACCGGGAGAACTACGGGTAACGACCCACAAACTGCATTACCGTCTTCTAATGCTGACACCACAGCAATCCTGAGAAAGACTTCGCTGGGGGAATACAAGTAACTTAACCAAGTGACTTGTCAAAGAATACCCTGCCGGGGACTACGAGGAACTTAACCAAGTATCTCGTTGAAGACCAACCCGCTGGGGATTTCGTCTCTACCGGGATAACTACGGGTAACCACCCAAAATCTGCCTTATGCCATTTCCACAGCACTCTGAGAAAGGACTCGGCTGGGGAGAAAGAGAAATGCTTGACCAAGCAACTCTGCTAGGGGAACATCTGACATGACGAACATGATCACTACATGTCGTACGCCATAAATCCACAAAACTGCGACGAACACGGTCACTGCGCGTTTCGATGCCACAAACAAAACCACTTAACGGGACAAACACGATCACTGCGTGTCGCGTTACAACCAAAATCACATCGGCCATAAATCCAACCAGGTGAGGTAAACACGATCACTGCGTGCCAGACGGAATAAATCCACATAGAAGAGGCGAACACGTTCACTGCGTACTTTAACCACCAATATGATGAACACGATCACTGCGTGTGCTGCAATATGATGAATACGATCACTGCGCATCTCGACCAACAACCCCCCAAAATGATGTCAACACGATCACTACATGTTTGAACACGATCACTGCGCGTTTGAACACGATCACTGCGCGTTCTGAGCCACGATCCTCTTGACTGGAGAAAACACGATCACTGCGTGCTGTATGTCTCAACTAACCCACATAACTGGACGAATACGATCACTGCACATTCTAACCATACATAGGGTAAACGCGATCACTGCGCGCTTCATGTCACGGCCCTCTTGACTGGAGGAAACACGATCACTGCGTGCTGTGACACAACTTCAAACATGGGACGAATACGATCACTGCGTACTTCGGCCACCAACAACCAGATGAACACGTTCACTGCGTGCCTCACCCTATAACCAACCCGTACAACGGACGAATACGATCACTGCATATACCTGTTGCACCCCAAAATTTGCCCTCACAATACAAGACTTTGTGTTCCAAGAAGGTTCACAAGGTTCACAAGTTCTCCAACAACTTGCATAACCTTTCATGAAGTTCATAAAGTCCACAAGCTACTTTATGAAGGTTCACAAGGTTCACAAGGCCCACAGTGCTTTCAATACCTTTCATGAGGTTCATGAAGTCCATAGGTTGCTTCTTGAAGGTTCATAAGGTTCACCAAATTTGTCCATCTTCCCACCGATGCAGGCAACATCATGTTATTCATTTTACAAAGGTTAAATGCGCAAACATTTAAAGGGATCATCTCATTGTCGTAAGTATCCAAATAAATCCCTAACTCTATGGCCTAGGGGTGCAGTTACTGAGAGTTAATTCATGAAGAGGGAACTTAAGGGTTATTTATCACTCCTTGAACTCAACCTTCACATTGAGATTGGTTGGTACATGGTATTCCAAGAATTGTATCCGAATTGCCATACCAGAATCCAATGCCACAACAATCGTCATATTGAAATCAGCTAATGATGTAGATGCAAAATTCCAAGAGTATATGAATCAGTTAATTGTCATATAGAAAATTCCAAAAGTATTATAGGAAATGTCAGCTTTACATTGCAAATTTAACACTGGAATACAAAACTCGAATTACTATAACATGGATTAATGTTACAAATTACTGCTACTGATTTACAACTGTAAACTTCAGAGCTTCCGCTTTGATATCCCTCCGCCTGCCACAAGTGACTTTATTGTAAGAGATACGGGCAACTGCAATCCACGTTACATGAAGTGAATAATCAACCACTGCTGATCTCTTGACAAGAACGGTTGAGTTTGTGCTGCTAAGAATTCATGATCCGTGAGTCAACGCCCGCTGTTCGCACTGGTGCAATAGCTGCAGCTTGCAGTGCCACAAATCAAGTTATTGCAGACCTTTCTGAAGGTCCTCATACACAGATGTTTATGCTCCTTTGCAAACTGATGTAATCGTTCCACTATCTGAGTGTCGTCACCACATCACCTTCATCAGCACTAAACTCTCACCTGTCAAAAAGAAAAACAAAAACAAAAACAATCAGTAACAGGACGCGAGTTCATACGCAATTCGAAGCAAATAGCAAAATTACAAAGAGATTTGAAGTCATATCAGCCCTCAGTTTAATCATCATTGGGCGTGAAGTTCGAGCGGCCAGGAGAGCCACGGCCGGGACCGTTACCAACTCCCTACCGAGCATCGAACAAACTACGAGCAAATGCATCATAGGCATCAGTGATAAGAAAACACGGTTCAGACCGTCAAGGTCATCATCACCGTTGAACCTTTCCCGACAACGACATATAACCGGCAATCTCTGAACTTAAAGAGCCTTCGCTCCCTGAAAGAAGAAGAAGAAATTCAGGTAGTTCAGAACAAACAGCAATAGGCATCTTAGCATAATTCACAACATCCATGACAAAGGCATTTCCACACTATCGGCGAGCAATATGCCACAGCAGTGCAAAGCAAACATTCACAACCTCAGCAACATTCACATGGTTCAGACTTCTTAAAGTTGTCATCACCACCATATACCCTTTCCAGCACCCAGGCTAAGACGGCAACTTCCGGACACGCTAACGGAATCCTGGAAGAGAAGAAAAATGTTAGCATCAGCACTATCAGTTCAAACATCTGCAAGGGCTTAACTCAATGCAAAGCATCACAACATCAACACAGGGTCAAGCAATCCAAAACCAGTTATCCACATCAGAAACAAACAAGTTATCCAAATCCACATCTGCAAAGATTCAAGAAAAAAAACTATCCAAATCAGTTTCAAAGTGGATATCCAAATAAGAGGGTTTTCGAGTTACACAAAATCCAGTTATCCAGATGAAATCTAGTTAATCCAAAATGGAATCAAATCCGGAACCGAATCAGAGAAAAAAAAGACCAATCAAGGCAAGATTGAAAAGGAAATCCCAATCAAATCGAAATAACATCAGTTTCCAAAAACTCCACAAAATCAAATCGAATCCCTCGAAAATCAATATGAGAAAAAAAAACGTCAATCCAAAGTCGCAAGGCCCATTCGAAGAAAAAAGATATAAAGGAATGATACAACCTCTTTCAAAACCCTGGACGGAGAGGGAGACGAGAGAGCGGCCGCATGTAAGAGAAAACCTCGAAGGAAACCCTAACAAGGTCGAAGTATAACCGGACGATGCTGTTTCCAAATAACGAAGGCCACAACAACGAACAACATCATCGTCATCTTCGTAAATCACAGAAGACTCGGCTCAATCGTCAATCCGTCCACAGGCCGCCGCGAGTCTCAGAAAGATATCATCATCGACGGTCAAAAGGAACAACAAAGCCGAAATCACTCTAAACCCTCAACGAAGGTTGAGCCCTTTTTTTTTTACTCTGTATTTTCGTTTGTTTTGTTTCAGAGATGATAGGGGGAAGACGAAAAGAGAGAGTCACGAAAGGGTGACAAGCTTCACGGTCGCGGAAGAAGAAGAGGACAAGAGCATGAGAGATGAGAGGAAATAAGAAACGAATGGCGCCGCGGGGAGATTAGGGTTTTGAAACCCTAGATCTTTTTTATCTTTGTGGCACTTACACCAACCGGGTTGGGACCGGAGGTGATTACCGGCCCAACCCCTTCTTTTTTTCTATTTTTTGTTTGTTTTTTTTTTATAATTATTAATTAAACCTTTTTTAAAATAAATAACTTCAAACCTTTTCTTTTTACAAATAATAACTTTAAATTTTTTAAAATAATAACTAAAGCCATTTTTTTTTAAAATAAACCTTAAAAGTAAAACCTTTTTTTATAATTAGATTAAAACTATTTTTAAAAATAAAACTTAAATTTTTTCTCTTATGTTTAAACATCTTTTTAACTTAAATCAAAACCTTTTCTCTAAAAACAACAAAAAACCTTCAACATTGCACTCTTGTCTCCTGACTCGCCCAATTTCTGTCTAGCTTTGTTTACTAACGGTGTTCATCTTTTGCAGCTCATGGTCACTACTATTGCGTGATGTTTTATTTTTTTTTTATTATTACTGTAACTGCCTCTCGGTTGTAATCTCGCGAATCCTAACAATCGCGCTTTCATTACTGCTTTTAAATTTCTGCTCGCATAGTTAAATTAGGTCATTATTTTCTGTTTGCATGATTCAATTTCTCCCACATTCATCAATTATCCTGTCACATCACACACATCCGAAGGGTAGGTCTAGTTTTTGGTCGCCGCGCCAATAGCCCTCAAACTACAAACCCTAATTTTCACAAATGCCTCGCCGCAGGCAAAATTACAATTTTACCCTTAGCATTAGGTCAAAGAGCCGCCGCGCTCATTTTAGGGTTTCCCGCCATGGAATCCCTAATTTAACCCTAATTACAACTTAACATTTCAACATAGAGATTTGGAGTTTCTACACTCCACGTAAGCGTGTCCTTAAGATGCGTTTATTCCCCTTGAGACCTTGACCACAGTCAAGAAGTTTCTAACCTCCCTATTGAGGGGAACTACGATTACTCTGATTCCACTCCCGTAAGGATACGTAGGCACAAGATGCGATGTCTTGCCGAGTAAACTTAGAATTAACCCCCTTTATTATTTATTATTGCTTATTTATATTTTATTTATCTTTGCTATTTAATTATTTTGCTTATTATTTTGTAATTGTTTCTTGGATGTAAAGTTGTTTAATTATTTAATTATTATTATGGTTAGTAATTAGGGAGTGTAACAACATGTATGTAATATTAAAATAAATTTAGATCACTTTTAAATAAAGATAATTAAAATAAACACGTCACACACGTAAGTCGATTTTAATCGCCGTCTCACTTCCTAAGGATATCCCTCAAGTTGCCTACGAATAATGGTTAAGTGGGGTGTATAAAGCAAGTCCCTCAAATAAAAAAATCATCAAAGTCCCTTATGGTTGCCTTTACGAATCGAGTCCCTTTCGAAAAATGATGATGGTCCCTTATATGTGCTTATTACACCCCACAATGGCCTTCAAAAATCCAATTGTCCCTCACATGTCCCTTAACATCCAAAGTAAGGACTACCTACTCCATTATAGTAGGGATAGTCTTACTAAGGAAAGGATAAAGAATAAGAAAGACCTTAAAACATTAGGGTAGGCTACTCCTAGATACTTGCTCACTTCAAAACTTTTTCACACTTAAACAAATTTCCAACAAAATTTTCAAACAAGTTTTTTTCACATCCATACACGGATTATTATTAAACTATTCTGAAAATTTTCTATTCACACACTACAATTTCAAAACAATTCAAAAGTGAGCTTAAGTACCTAAGAGCCCATGGATAACCATGGATGAAAAGGGTGCTAACACCTTCCCTTTTCATAACCTACCCCCCGGACCCAAAATATTCTCTAAGGTCTTTCCTGTTCTTTTATAACCTTTCCTTATGGATAAAATAAAAGTCGGTGGAGACTCTTGCTATCCGCAACATTGTTTGAAGTCAGTTCTCCCACCGTGTTACAGAACTGGCGACTCTGCTGGGGATCTATTTAAGAGGGGTACCCTTAGGAATTAAGATCACTTTAAATTGTTTGCCTTGTTTGCTTTATTATTATATTGTTGGGGTGCTATTATGTGTGAAAGGTCCTAACCCGGATCTAGTGTACCTTAGGTAAATGGCAATAGACCAAGGAAACTGTACGGCGTATATCGATACGGTTGATCTGGTGGCCATAGTTAGTGCGACTTCTTGGTTGGTGCTTATATTCCTTAAGTCAAGTTGAGGATAATATTGAGGCTGCCATATGTTGTCAATGCACTAACTGACTTTTAGAACCCTAGTTAACTCATCTTGGCCTTTAGAAAGTAGTGAGGTAACCGGCTTTGGTGCAGACTGAAGTTGGTTGACACTCGATACTACGCTCATTGAGATCTTAAACTTGGAGGGTTTTGGTTGGCAAGTAAGTTGCCTTCTGAACAACCACCCTTGTGAAGGATCAATGATATTGAGATCCCTTAGAACCTAGTTACTTTTGTAGGACAGGATGAACCATCTAACTTCAGGGGAGGGTACTTGCCTTTGAATCTCATGCAAGCCTTTAAACCTAGGGCTATGGTGTGACTTGTTTGTGTGTGCCACATGTTTGTGATTGAGCATGACATCATGACATCATCATGCATCATAAGCATATCATTTTCCCTAACCATTTCAAGGACCAAAGGATTTATCTTTGTTCTTTGTTGCAGGTCATGGCTTCTGCTCGTAGAAACACCATCAGGATCAACTTTGTAGGGATACCTGCTAAGCTCAAGGAGTTGGTTTCCCTAGTGCCTGATCATTCCCAGTTCAACAAGAGACATGGTCACTTATTGGATCTAGTTACTTCAGGGTTCAGTGAAGACATGATGAGTGTGCTGTTTCAGTTCTTTGACCCTAAGCACCATTGCTTTACATTTCCTGATTATCAGCTGGTTCCAACCATGGAGGAGTTCTCTAAACTTCTGGGTATACCTGTTCTCGATCAGAAGCCATTCACAGGCTTAGAGAAGGAGCTTAAACCAGAAGTTATTGCTGCAGCTCTACATCTGAAGAAGTCTGACATTGTTCTAGAGACGAGAAGTGGAGTTAAAGGTATTCTTGCCAAGGTATTAGTGGATAAAGCTCAAATGTTCTTGAAGGCTATGAGCTACGATGCTGTTGAGGAGATCTTAGCCTTATTGATTTATGGCTTAGTGTTGTTCCCCAATCCTGATCAGTTCATAGACGTTCATGCCGTCAACATATTCCTGAGTCACAATCCAGTGCCTACCTTACTTAGAGACATCCTACATTCTCTTCACACCCGTACTACAAGGGCAAGAGGAACTTTGATGTGCTGCATACCTTTACTTTCTAGGTGGTTTATTTCTCACCTTCCTCGCTCAGTAATGAAGAATGAGCAAGGGTTCAGATGGTCCAAGAGGATCATGTCACTTTCTCACTCAGACATCCATTGGTGCTCCAGATATATGGAGAATGTCACCATCATTGACCGTTGTGGGGAGTTTCCTAATGTGCCACTTCTAGGCATAAGAGGAGGCATCACCTACAACCCATCTCTAGCTTTACGACAGTTTGGTTACGCCCGGAGCGATGGTCCACATGACATGTTGATTCAGGGCATTGTGTTTGATTACGACAACGATCTTCAGGGTTACCGTCAGAGATTCATCCGAGCTTGGGGAAAGGTAAACAGGATTGACAGCAAGACACTGGAGCCTAAGTACACTATTCCTATGGAGGCTTATCTCAGATGGGTACGATCTCGTGCTCAGACACTCATGATGCCATATCCTGCCGTCCTACCAGTTACCATGGAACCTGTTGCTGAAGGAGACACAGCTTATACCATCCTTCACCCAGACATGCCTACTGATATGGAAGACTTGCAGAGATCATGGATCCAACTGAAAGAGCAAAGGGATACTTTCGAGGCTCATTACAAAGCAAGCCAAGCAAGGATCCTAGAGCTAACAAAGCTACTTCATGAGGAACGAAACCTCAACTCATACCTCAACACAAAGAGGAAACGTCCATGGGAGACTTAAAACCCCATCTTTTGTACTTATTTCGTTTTCATTTTTTTGTAAGCCTAAAAGGCAAAACAAGTTATTACTAATAAAAAGTTACTTTCTTGTTTGTTTAAGCAAATTTAAATCCTGCGGTCCTTGAAAACATTGCATATGCATTCCCATATCATTGCATCACAGGTTTATAATTGTGCACAGGTTCCTCATCTTCTCGCTGTTTATTTCAGCAATGGCTCTTGAACAATCAGTTAAGGATCTCCATGTCTATTCAGTTATGGAGTTGAGCACATCATTGTCTGTTATCAAAAAGAGGTTAGTACAAGCTGGGATCTTTCCAGGTTGTCATGAAGATTGTCTATATTGTACCTATAAGCCGGATAGTTGCTTCATTTTGAGAGATAGGATTCAACGTCTCATGGATAAATATACTATAGTGTTTGAAAGAAGACCAGCATCTGTAGAAAGTATGGTGGATCATCTGACTCAGGGTAAGAAGATTGAAGAGGTTGACATGGTTGACAAAGTACCACTAAGAATCACTTCAAAGGGTCCCATTAAAATCACTCATCAGGGCCCAATCAAGATTACTGCTGAAGGTCCTGTGAAAGTTGTTGCTGAAGCCAGAGTAGCTCCTTTGATCATTACCACTCCTGGTCCTATTCCTTATACATCTGACAAAGCTGTGCCTTGGCACTATGGGTCTGATGTTTGCATCCATGGTGTCAAGCAGGAGCCTTTACCTGATATGCCTGTTGACATTGATAATATTGCTGGATCTAGCAAGATCACTCGTAGTGGAAGAGTCTTCTCTCCTCCAGTTGCTTCTAAGAGTGCAATTACTCCTGCTGTTACTTCCACCACTGATGCTCGGGGCAAGGGTCCTGCTGTTGAGCCTGTATCTACTGATGTGCCAGCTGCTGATGACCTCTCTAAGCAGATGGAAGAAGTATTGAAAATCATTCGCAAGAGTGATTATGATATTGTTGATCAGCTGGGGCATACTCCCTCAAAGATTTCTATGCTCTCCCTGTTATTATGTTCTGAGGCTCATGCCAAGTCATTGATCAAGTTTCTAAAGATGGCCCATGTACCCAGTGCAATTTCTGTGGACCAGTTTGAGAATTGTGTTGCTCACCTGACCTATGACAACGGGTTAGGATTTTCTGATGCTGACTTGACCCCTGCCAAGAGGGATCATAACAGGGCCTTGCATATTTCAATTGAATGCAGGGGCACTACCCTATCTCATGTGCTGATAGACAATGGTTCCTCTCTGAATGTGTTGCCTAAGGAAGTCCTGAACAAGCTGAGTCCTGAAGATACGGTATTGAAGCCCAGTAATATTGTGGTAAAGGCTTTTGATGGTTCTAGAAGAGTAGTGCATGGGGAAATTGATCTTCCAATCAAGGTTGGCTCTCAGGTGTTTACTGCTACATTCTATGTGATGGATATTCGTCCTTCGTACTCATGTCTGCTTGGTCGTCCCTGGATCCATGGGGCAGGTGCTGTGACCTCCACATTACATCAAAAGTTGAGATATCCGGTGAATGGAAAAGTTGTTACTGTCTTTGGAGAGGAAGAATACTTTGTCAGCCATGTAAACACTTTCAAGTATCTGGAAGTAGAAGGTGAATACATTGAAACTCCATGTCAGTCATTTGAAGTGGTTCCCTGGGCTGTTAAGGATTGTGTGACTCCTCCTGCTGTGAAGAAGGTTCCTGTGGTCATCAGAAACCCTCCAACAATGGCAATGGCCTCCCTCAATGATGCAAAAGCTGTGGTGGAAGAAGGTGGTTGTACTATTTGGGGTCAGCTTCCTGATATTCCATACAAGTCTGACAAGTTTGGTTTGGGTTTCACTGCAGAGTCCCAGAAGGCTGTCCGTCGTGCCCGTGCTGTTCGTATCACCAATCAAGGGGTTATCAATGCTGTGGGAGATCAAGATGAAGACTACAACTTGGAGGCATGGATTTTTCCTACTGTGGGTGCTGGACTCAATAATTGGACAGCTGAAGATGTTATCCCTATCTCCTTTAGTCAGGAGTAAATACTATTACTGTGTTATGTTTTTAAATTTATAATTTCTGGAACAATTAAAACTTTCAAGCCATGTGCCTTACCCGGGGCACAATGGTGTGCTTGTTACGGGTCATCATTTCATTTGCATACTTCATTCAATAAAATCAGTGGACGTTTCGTTTTCGTAAATATTGTGTTCCTTGTCTTTCTTTTTCTTTTATTTTTGCTTTATCAGCTATGTGTTCTTACACACACCCATGTCACTAAAACGCAGGTCCTCATCCACTCTGGATCCAGTTGATAACAGTTCTACTATTGTCAATTACAATTTCGAGAATCCGATCTATCAAACTGAAGACGGAAACGAGGACGATTGTGAAATACCTGTGGAGCTTGCTAGGTTGTTACAACAAGAAGAGAAAGCTATACAGCCACATGAAGAGCCAGTCGAAGTTGTGAATCTGGGAACTGAAGAAAACAGAAAAGAGGTCAAGATAGGGGCTGATTTAGACAACACTGCTCAGCATAAGGTATTCTTTTTATGGATGGTTTCTCTGGTTACAATCAAATCAAGATGGCGCCTGAAGATATGGAGAAGACAACATTTGTGACACAGTGGGGCACCTTTTGCTATAAGGTAATGCCATTTGGTTTGAAGAATGCAGGGGCAACATATCAGCGTGCTATGGTGGCTTTGTTTCATGATATGATTCATCATGAGATAGATGAGACAGCCTATGTCCCATTAGTGGAATTCTAATGAAACCTTATAAAAATACAGAAAAATTTGAAATTTTTAAAGGACAATACTTAATTATTTAAAAACATACTGTTTCACATACATATGCTTCAAATATATTTTACAGAGTTTGACACCGTTAAGACTAGCGGCCTTGCCACATAGATAAAACATAAAATAAAAGTACAGAAAGGAAACCAAAAAGAAAGCATACCAAAAGGGACCTCCTAAGTCCAACAAGACTGACACTTATACTGACTGTAGTAGTAGGGATGTGATTAGCGTTTGACAAAACACTAACAGCTCCCAATCTAGATGTTATAGTAACACATCTCCACGTCACTTCATATCCTTTCCTTCTGAGTTGTCGGGAAGTACGCAAGATTCGAGCTCATCGTCTGATCGTCATAAAATAATCCAAAATGCAAAACAAAAATGACACAGGGCTAAGATTCATGTACAAGTTTAAAAGTGGGAATGAATGTGTAAAATAATAATATATATGGAAACCATATTTATACAAACAAGCGTATCTTATACCCACAATTACATATACTTTATTTATTCTAATGCATCCCTGAACTATATGCTGACTCAGGCCACTAAACGCTGTCAATGATATCTATCCCATTTACCAAGATCAGATATCACTAGACCACATGCCACCAACGTACTCCCAATTACCAAGAGCTACGCCACCTAACTTCACATGGAGCCTAGGTGTTATAAGTCGATCGTCCCTGAGAATTCAGGCCAAGAACCTTGTCTTGCCTAGCATGCATAGATAATAATCCCCGTCGGGATTGCAGGCGACTGATCAACCTCGTGCGTCCCATACCGCACGGCGGTGGACTTACACATTCCTTAATGCAAGTCTATATGATCACTCACTCATCTTGTGGCAACTCTTAGCCATAAGTATTAAGTTAATAATGGGGAATTATCGTATCAACTTTTCAAGTTATACTTATTATCTAGATACTTAGGTTGAGTACCAAATCCATCCAATGTCTTGCCATATTTGATCTTTGTCCTTACATAATAAGTTCAGTTTGTATAATGGGTAATTGTATGGTTAACTTCCCAGGTAAGAGAGGTGGACTGTAAACGGCATAGTCGACCAAGTCTTTCCTTAGCCAGAACCCAACCAAATATAACTACTCATTGTATCCAACTTTCCTTATGTTAATGGGGATCAATTACTTAATATCTAGCAATGTTTTTCTCTCATTAACCGATTATTTCCTTAATCTATCAATCACAATCATTCAAGTATAAATAAAATAAACAATTATAAAATTAACCGAATAATGCAAGCACAATACAATACCAAATTGTCAAAGATTATTCCTATGATAATTAATTAAGGCCGGCGTAACCTCGCCTAGTGATTTGTGAAAATCATTATTTGAGAATAGGCTCTCCTTAATTATTTATCGCTAGTAGGGCTTAGGTCACCACTACACACATATATATTAAGTTATTTTACGCTAACCGTCCCAATCGTATACGAAATCTTGCCCCCACCTTTTGTTGAGTGTTGTTGAAAGTCCACAAGTGTTGTCTTCGATCTTTGCCAAGAACCGATTACTTATGAAAATGATTTGGGCAGAACTTTGACGTATAAAACTCCCTTGAAACTTTAGAAGAACTTTTACCACAAAATACTCTAAAGGTTACGAACCGATATCGTGGGAACTTCGATAACTAAAACTAATATTGCTATATGAAGAAATTAGAGAAGGAAAGAAGTAAAGAAGTAAGAAAGATGATTTGTGATTGAATGAATGAAAATGGGGTGGAAGAGACCCCTATTTATACTAGTTGTAAAATATTAAAATAACATAATTTATCATCTTTTGCCCATACCTTCCAACTTTTCAACTCTTGCTAGTAAATATGTCTCTATCAAATATTTACTAATCTTTCATCAATAGTGCTTTAGGTGTTCTAGTATGACTTTGTGAAAATAATTTATGACAAAGGTATGGGAGCTTGATTTCATGACATAATATTATGTAGGATATTAATAGAAAATGAGATATATATTTCTTTTATAAAAAGTAAAATGTTAATAATATTAATAATAATAAAAATAGTAAAAAGGATAGTTATTTGATATTTTTATTGTCTTAAGATTATTTTATTTATTAATTGGTTTATAGAGTAAAATGATAATATTCAAATAAAATAAAATCAATTAATAATAACAAAACAAGAACAACAATAATGATAATAATAATATGAATAATTAATTAACTTAAAGTTAAGGGTTTTAAGTACCAATTTAAATTTCAAAGTTTAGTTTATAAAATGAAACGATGATATTCAAATTGAAGAATAAAAGTAATAAATATAAAAAGTAATTAATTAATAAATTAATTATTATAAGTGTTAGTTTCAACATTTAATTTTTAATAACTAGCATTGTTAAAATCTCAAATCTAACTAGATATATTATTTAGTGTATGGAAAAATTAGGATGTTACATTACCACCCCCCTTAAAAGAAATTTCGTCCTCGAAATTTAGCGTACCTAAAACATATGTGGATACTTCTGACGCATGTCTTCTTCTCTTTCCCAAGTAGAATCACCAGTTACATCATCCCACACGACTCTAACCAATGGTATTTGCTTTCCACGAAGTTCTTTAATACGATGATCTAAGATCTTGACAGGTATAGCCTCATATTCCAAATTATCTCTAAGTTCCACAGTTTCAGGCTCAATGACATGTGAAGGGTCCGGATAATACTTCCTCAGTTGTGATACATGAAATACATCATGAAGATTAGACAAGTTTGGCGGCAAAGCAATGTGATACGCTACAGGTCCAATCCGCCGTAGAATTTGAAAAGGCCCGATAAACCTTGGTGTTAACTTCCTAGTTTTGATTGCTCGTGCAATTCCCGCCCTAGGAGTTACCCTAATGAACACGTGATCTCCTGCCTCGAACTCCAAAGGTCTTCTCCTCTTATCATTATAACTCTTTTGACGGTCCTGTGCTGCCTTCATTTTTTCTCTAATAAGTTTAACCTGATCTGTCGTTTGTTGCACGAATTCTGAACCCAATATTTTATTTTCTCCAACCTCATACCAACATAAAGGTGTACGACACTTTCTTCCGTATAATGCTTCATATGGAGCCATGCCGATACTTGAGTGAAAACTATTGTTGTAAGTAAACTCAATCAATGGTAAGAACTCGTCCCAACTTCCTTTGTGTTCAAGAGCACAAGCTCTCAACAAATCCTCTAACGATTGAATCGTCCTCTCAGACTGGCCATCCGTTTGGGGATGATAAGCTGAACTTAACCTCAGTTTTGTTCCTAACTCTAAATGCAACTGATGCCAAAAATTTGATGTGAATCTGGGATCTCTATCACTGACTATACTTGAAGGTATTCCATGCAATCTAACAATCTCCTTTACATATACCTGAGCTAGTCTCTCTAATTTAAACGTCTGGTTGATGGGAATGAAATGTGCACTCTTTGTCAACCTATCAATGATCACCCAAATTGCATCATGTTGTTTCTGAGTCTTAGGCAAAGCGGTTACAAAATCCATGGCTATTCCGTCCCACTTCCACTCTGGAATATCTAAAGGTTGTAGCAATCCGGCTGGCTTCTGATGTTCAATCTTTGCCTTCTGACATACCAAGCAACTTTGAACATATTCTGCTATATGTCTCTTCATTCCAACCCACCAAAACATTTTCTTCAAGTCTTGATACATCTTTGTGGCTCCTGGATGAAAACTCAACTTACTTTTGTGGCCCTCTTCCAAAATCAACTTTTGAATATCCTGATTTTGAGGTACACACAACCTTTCTTTAAACCTTAGGATTCCATCACTCCTTATGTTAAACTCTCCATTTTGACCATTTCTTATATTTTCCTTTATGCTCACTAGACGGTCATCAAGTTGTTGTTCATCTTTGATCCATTTCAGAAATTCATTAGACACGACAATAGCGCCTATGAATATACTTCCTTCATTGTGATGTACTCCTAAGTTTAAATCCACGAATTTGTCAATCAACTCTTCTTCCTTCAACATCATTGCAGATACATGAAGTTTCTTTCGACTCAAAGCGTCTGCTACAACATTGGCCTTTCCGGGATGATATTGCAACTCAAAATCATAGTCCTTCAAGAATTCCATCCAGCGCCTTTGTCTCATGTTTAAATCTTTCTGATCAAATAAATGCTTCAGGCTTTTGTGATCACTTAACACAGTGAACTTTGATCCATAAAGATAATGCCTCCAAATCTTTAAGGCAAACACAATTGCCGCTAACTCTAGGTCGTGAGTTGGGTAGTTCCTCTCATGCACCTTCAATTGTCTTGATGCATAAGCTATCACTTTCCTTTCTTGCATCAACACACACCCAAGACCTTGATATGACGCATCACAATACACATCAAAATTTCCTAATGGGTCTGGTAAGATGAGTATTGGTGATGAAGTCAATCTTTCCTTTAGCTTCTGAAAACTTTCTTCACACTCTTTAGTCCATTCAAAGTTTTTACCTTTCCTCGTTAACTGAGTCATGGGCAAAGCGATCTTTGAAAATCCTTCAATGAACCTCCGATAATATCCAGCTAGTCCAAGAAAACTTCGAATCTCGCCAACATTCTTTGGACTCTCCCACTTTGTTATTGCTTCGACTTTACTTGGGTCTACTGCAATACCTTCTTTACTAATTACATGACCAAGAAATTGTACCTCCTTCAACCAAAATTCACATTTCGAGAATTTCGCGTACAATTGAAGGTCCTTTAATATCTGTAGCACAATTCTCAAATGTTCTCTGTGCTCTACCTCATTCTTGGAATAAATCAGAATGTCATCAATGAAAACTACAACAAATTGATCTAAGTATGACCTAAAGATCCTATTCATGTAATCCATGAATACTGCTGGAGCATTAGTCAAACCAAATGGCATAACTAAGTACTCATAGTGTCCATAACGGGATCTAAAAGCTGTTTTTGGAATATCATCTTCCTTCACCCTGATCTGATGATATCCAGACTTCAAGTCAATCTTTGAGAATACTGATGCTCCTTTTAACTGATCCATCAAGTCGTCGATTCTAGGCAAAGGATACTTGTTTTTCACAGTGGCTTTATTGAGTTGTCTGTAATCCACACAAAGTCTAGAAGAACCATCCTTCTTCTTCACAAACAAGATTGGAGCTCCCCATGGCGATACACTTGGTCTAATAAATTCTTTCTCTAACATCTCGTCTAATTGTTTCTTTAACTCCGCAAGCTCTGAGGGTGACATTCGATAAGGAGATATAGAAATTGGTCCAGTTCCTGGAACCAAGTCTATAGAAAATTCCACTTCCCTAACCGGTGGTAAACCTGGAACTTCTTCTGGAAAGACTTCCGGGAATTCACAGACTACGGGAAAAT
This sequence comes from Lathyrus sativus, assembly GCA_963859935.3. Taxonomy (NCBI): domain Eukaryota; kingdom Viridiplantae; phylum Streptophyta; class Magnoliopsida; order Fabales; family Fabaceae; genus Lathyrus; species Lathyrus sativus. The sequence goes on from CAWUDS030003456.1 coordinate 29,951, forward strand.
TTTCCACACTAGGGGTTTCTCCTACTGACATGGAGAATAGCATCATAAAACTTTGAGTGAGGGTTTCAGCTTTGCTGATTTCTCCACTATCTTCTCCAAATGTAAAAATTTTCTCCTTGCATCTCAAGTTGACATCGTTGGCTGATAACCAATCCATTCCTAAGATGACATCTAGGTCTTGTAGCGGGAGTACCACAAGATCTACTAAGAATCTTCTATTTTCTAAGATTATTGGACAGTCTACACAGACTGAATAAGTTACCATTCTTTCTCCCGAGGGAGTTGTGATAGTCAACTTATAATCGTGATCAACAATTTCGAATCCCAAAAATTCAGCACAAGAGGTAGATATAAAAGAATGTGTAGCTCCTGAATCGAATAAAACTGATACCAACTTATCTCCAATTAAACACATACCTTGAATTAACCCAGCTGACTTTGAGATCTCAGCTCCTCTAATTGTAAATACTCTTCCTGTGGTTGGCTTATTTTGATTCTGAGGTCTCTGACCAACACTTGGGCCTCCATTTCTTGCTCTCCCTATGTTGTTATTGTTTATTAGGCCGCTCCTCTGGCCTGTTGGTTGACTTTGTCCTTGGGGACAATCTTTGAGAAAGTGGCCTTTCTGACCACAGCGAAAACAAGTTCCAATATTTCTATTTGGACAATCTTTGTTAAGATGTGCCCCTCCACAGCTGTAACACTTGAACATTAACCTTCTAGAATCCTGGTTATGATAAGGTGTAGGCCTTTGATATGGCCTACCCCCTCGTTGGATTCTTCCTCCGTGGCCTCGGTTAAAGTGGCCCTTGTGATTGTTGTTTTGGGTTGATCCTCCTGATCCATATTGATTCTTCCTATTGTCAATCCCTTCCAACTCCAGACACCTTTCTACTAGCTCACCAAAGCGCATAATATGCAGAGGTAAAACTGCCCTCTGGATATCATATTTCAATCCATCTTGATACTTTTCACACATCCATTCTTCCCTTGGATGCAAGCGGTAAAACTCAGAATACTTTAGCAAGGATTCAAACTTCCTAGTATATTCTCCCACCGTCATCACACCTTGACGTAGATTCTGAAATTCTCTCTCCTTCTCTTTCCTACATAACTTTGGAAAATACTTCCCCAAAAATTCTTCTTTGAACAAGGTCCAATTGATTTCTCTTCCTTCCTCTTCCAATAATCTATACTTTCCTCTCCACCAAGCTTCAGCATCGCCTGTCAGCATGAATGTTGCATAACCAACCCTTCTATTCTCTCTACAGTGAGTGAAAGAAAATATCTTCTCCATTTCTTGCAACCATTTCTCAGCACCCTCCGGATTAAAGTCACCACCAAACTGTGGTGGTTTTCCTTTCAGAAACGAGTTCAATCCTGTATCCTCATGCACCATTTCCCTTTGTTGTTGCTGAAAGAGTTGATGATCTCGAGTGATTTGCAGGATTTGAGCATTTTGTTGTGTTTGAACTAACACAGCTGCAGCAAGTTCACGAACATCTCGAGTGTCAGCTTGAGAGTTCGTTCCAGTTTGGGAATGATCTTCTCGTCCAATGGGAATGGTAGGTGCTCCTTCAGGAGTAACTTCATCACTCGCATTCCTACGTATACCTCTAGTAGTGCCTCTAGCAGCACTCCTACCACGCCTCGCACCTCTGACGTTCTGAACCATAACTTCCTGAAAAGGAATAGTTATTAGGTTCAATCATTCACAAGACATAAAGAACATAACAATTATGTATATTTATATCCCAATGAATGATTCATCGATAAGGATTTTTATCAAGTCTCCCACAGGCAAGGGATAATTGTGTCTAAAATGTTGAATTAATATCTTAAATATAACTAGAATTCAGGAAAACATAATCAACATTTAATGTATAAACAAAAATGTATCAATTTATTTAATAACAACGATTACAAAAATCGTGACCATGTCTCATTCAAAAACCTCTACTTGTAAACCAAGCTAAGACTAATAGTGGTAAAACTATAATTATCATTATTGCTACGAAATCTTTACCTAATTCTTCATGCTTGATGATACCAATAACAAACAAAATAATGACAAGAAGAGTGATGAATAAAAGAAAGGATTTAGCCATTTGAAAGGTATAGATAAATATTTAGGAATTGATATGAAAATAATGGATGGGTGTGAAGTATTTATAAAGTGAATTTTGTGAAGTGTCCGTTACGTTACCGTTGGGTTTGTGACCGTTGGGGAGGAAAAATAAAGTGTGCTAAATAAGTTTCCTAGACCATTATACTAGAAGGCTCTCAAGATGAAGACTCAATGCACAGAAGAAAAGTTATCATCCAGTTTGGAATCCAACTTGATACAGTCAGTATAATTCTAGACACTTACGGTCCGAGCTGAATCGACCAGCTCTGATACCATTAAATGAGACAGCCTATGTCCCATTAGTGGAATTCTAATGAAACCTTATAAAAATACAGAAAAATTTGAAATTTTTAAAGGACAATACTTAATTATTTAAAAACATACTGTTTCACATACATATGCTTCAAATATATTTTACAGAGTTTGACACCGTTAAGACTAGCGGCCTTGCCACATAGATAAAACATAAAATAAAAGTACAGAAAGGAAACCAAAAAGAAAGCATACCAAAAGGGACCTCCTAAGTCCAACAAGACTGACACTTATACTGACTGTAGTAGTAGGGATGTGATTAGCGTTTGACAAAACACTAACAGCTCCCAATCTAGATGTTATAGTAACACATCTCCACGTCACTTCATATCCTTTCCTTCTGAGTTGTCGGGAAGTACGCAAGATTCGAGCTCATCGTCTGATCGTCATAAAATAATCCAAAATGCAAAACAAAAATGACACAGGGCTAAGATTCATGTACAAGTTTAAAAGTGGGAATGAATGTGTAAAATAATAATATATATGGAAACCATATTTATACAAACAAGCGTATCTTATACCCACAATTACATATACTTTATTTATTCTAATGCATCCCTGAACTATATGCTGACTCAGGCCACTAAACGCTGTCAATGATATCTATCCCATTTACCAAGATCAGATATCACTAGACCACATGCCACCAACGTACTCCCAATTACCAAGAGCTACGCCACCTAACTTCACATGGAGCCTAGGTGTTATAAGTCGATCGTCCCTGAGAATTCAGGCCAAGAACCTTGTCTTGCCTAGCATGCATAGATAATAATCCCCGTCGGGATTGCAGGCGACTGATCAACCTCGTGCGTCCCATACCGCACGGCGGTGGACTTACACATTCCTTAATGCAAGTCTATATGATCACTCACTCATCTTGTGGCAACTCTTAGCCATAAGTATTAAGTTAATAATGGGGAATTATCGTATCAACTTTTCAAGTTATACTTATTATCTAGATACTTAGGTTGAGTACCAAATCCATCCAATGTCTTGCCATATTTGATCTTTGTCCTTACATAATAAGTTCAGTTTGTATAATGGGTAATTGTATGGTTAACTTCCCAGGTAAGAGAGGTGGACTGTAAACGGCATAGTCGACCAAGTCTTTCCTTAGCCAGAACCCAACCAAATATAACTACTCATTGTATCCAACTTTCCTTATGTTAATGGGGATCAATTACTTAATATCTAGCAATGTTTTTCTCTCATTAACCGATTATTTCCTTAATCTATCAATCACAATCATTCAAGTATAAATAAAATAAACAATTATAAAATTAACCGAATAATGCAAGCACAATACAATACCAAATTGTCAAAGATTATTCCTATGATAATTAATTAAGGCCGGCGTAACCTCGCCTAGTGATTTGTGAAAATCATTATTTGAGAATAGGCTCTCCTTAATTATTTATCGCTAGTAGGGCTTAGGTCACCACTACACACATATATATTAAGTTATTTTACGCTAACCGTCCCAATCGTATACGAAATCTTGCCCCCACCTTTTGTTGAGTGTTGTTGAAAGTCCACAAGTGTTGTCTTCGATCTTTGCCAAGAACCGATTACTTATGAAAATGATTTGGGCAGAACTTTGACGTATAAAACTCCCTTGAAACTTTAGAAGAACTTTTACCACAAAATACTCTAAAGGTTACGAACCGATATCGTGGGAACTTCGATAACTAAAACTAATATTGCTATATGAAGAAATTAGAGAAGGAAAGAAGTAAAGAAGTAAGAAAGATGATTTGTGATTGAATGAATGAAAATGGGGTGGAAGAGACCCCTATTTATACTAGTTGTAAAATATTAAAATAACATAATTTATCATCTTTTGCCCATACCTTCCAACTTTTCAACTCTTGCTAGTAAATATGTCTCTATCAAATATTTACTAATCTTTCATCAATAGTGCTTTAGGTGTTCTAGTATGACTTTGTGAAAATAATTTATGACAAAGGTATGGGAGCTTGATTTCATGACATAATATTATGTAGGATATTAATAGAAAATGAGATATATATTTCTTTTATAAAAAGTAAAATGTTAATAATATTAATAATAATAAAAATAGTAAAAAGGATAGTTATTTGATATTTTTATTGTCTTAAGATTATTTTATTTATTAATTGGTTTATAGAGTAAAATGATAATATTCAAATAAAATAAAATCAATTAATAATAACAAAACAAGAACAACAATAATGATAATAATAATATGAATAATTAATTAACTTAAAGTTAAGGGTTTTAAGTACCAATTTAAATTTCAAAGTTTAGTTTATAAAATGAAACGATGATATTCAAATTGAAGAATAAAAGTAATAAATATAAAAAGTAATTAATTAATAAATTAATTATTATAAGTGTTAGTTTCAACATTTAATTTTTAATAACTAGCATTGTTAAAATCTCAAATCTAACTAGATATATTATTTAGTGTATGGAAAAATTAGGATGTTACAATAGAGGTATATGTGGATGATATGATAGCCAGATCTCAGAACGAAGAGCAACATCTTGATCATCTGCACAAGTTATTTGAGAGGTTGAAGAAATACAAGTTGAGATTGAACCCAAACAAGTGTACTTTTGGAGTTAGATCTGGAAAACTCTTGGGTTTCATTGTCAGTGGAAAAGGTATTGAAGTGGATCCTGCAAAAGTGAAAGCTATACGAGAGATGCCAGCTCCCCGTACTGAGAAGGAGGTTAGAGGTTTCTTGGGACGATTGAACTACATTGCAAGATTTATTTCCCAATTGACTACCATCTGTGAGCCAATCTTCAAGTTGTTGAAGAAAGATCAGGTGATGGAATGGAATGATGAGTGCCAGACTGCCTTTGATGAAATCAAGAGATATTTGCTAGAACCTCCAATTTTAATGCCACCAGTTGATGGAAGACCCTTGATTATGTATTTAACAGTATTAGACAACTCAATGGGGTGTGTATTGGGGCAACATGACGAGTCTGGTCGAAAAGAGCAGGCAATATACTACCTTAGCAAAAAGTTTACCGACTGTGAAACAAGATACTCACTGCTCGAGAAAACTTGCTGCGCTTTGGCATGGGCTGCTCGCCAACTAAGACAGTATATGTTGACCCATACTACCTTGTTGATTTCGAAGATGCAGTTCAAGATTAAGCATCACAACTCTTCTCCGTATCGTCCAAAGATGAATGGGGCAGTTGAAGCTGCTAATAAGAACATTAAGAAGATTGTACAGAAGATGACTGTTACTTACAAGGATTGGCACGAGAGGTTACCATTTGCTCTGCATGGTTATCGTACTACAATACGTACTTCAACAGGGGCAACCCCATTCTCCTTAGTCTATGGTATGGAAGCAGTTCTGCCTATTGAAGTTCAGATCCCCTCCTTGAGAATTATGAAGGATGCAGGCTTGGATGAAGATGAGCGGATTCAGACTCGACTTGACCAGATAAATTTGATTGATAAGAAAAGGTTAGCCGCAGTTTGTCATGGCCAGATGTACCGGAAACGGATGATCAAAGCTTTTAACAAGAAGGTTAAGCCAAAGGTATATCAGGCTGGTGACTTGGTGATCAAGCGTATCATATTACCACAGGGTGACCCTAGGGGCAAGTGGACTCCAACATATGAGGGACCATTTGTAGTCAAGACAGTGTTCTCAGGAGGTGCCATGATACTGACTACAATGGATGGTGAAGACTTCCCACAACCTGTAAACGCAGACATAGTTAAAAAATACTACGCATAAAAAGAGACCCGCTAGGTTGACAGGCCTAGGCAAAAATAAGGGCATCCCGGCAAACCAAAAGGGTTTGGGCAAAAATTAGGGATATATATATAAAAAGATGTACACCCGGCAAGTTGAAAACCTGAAAAGGCGGCTTGGGCAAAAAAGGGTATCCCGGTGGATTGAAAACCTGAAAGGGCAATCCAGGCAAAAGTTAGGGATTAAAGCGTATGACTATGTCTCGTTTGGATCACTCATGAAACTGCAACCAGTTGTACTACTTACTCAAGCTCAAACAGATAAAGCTCAATCCAATCGTTTCCGTCTCAACAGCAAGAAGATGAGATACTTGAGTGGCAATAGTAGAATTGAAACTCAATAGGATTATTTCCCACATAGCTGATTCTTTTTGTAAAACTTCATGACAAAATTCTCTTACTAGGGTTTATGTCTCCTTGTACAAACTTGCCCGTGTATGGGTCACTTTTGATATAAATAAATTCCATCTTTTGAATCCAGATTTACTTTTACCCTATTTACATAAGCGAAACGTCCATTGGTTGTGTTTGAATGTATGTATGCCTTTGAATATGATTGATGTTTACCAGAAATGCATGTATGCTTTTAATATGATTGATGTTTACCAGAAATGCATGAAAATGCAGTAATAGTATTTACTAAGGACGAACGAGGGAAGGATTTCAACGAAGCTTCGCCGGTTCATCTTTACAAGACAGTAGGACTAATCCATTTTCACAAAGTCTAATCTCCCCTGGAATTTATATCCATCTCTTTTATCCTCATACGGATATACGGGAAATTACTTTCCAATAAGGGCACGATGAACGAAGACGGGATGTTATACTTATCCTACTATCAAACGAAAACGAAGGTTATCTATACCCTACTATCCCCAACAACGGGAGGTTATCTATACCTTGTTATCCCCAACAACGGGAGGTTATCTATACCTTGTTATCCCCAGCAGACGGAGGGTTATATACTCTTCAACAACGAATCGGGATTTATTTTCCTTGGCCAGCAGTTGTTATACAAGGATATCCAGACACTTCCAGCAGTGTCATATCATACATACATCATTTACATCATACCATAACATATATGTCTATAGTACATTACCTAAGTGCATCATGTCATACATGCATACATAAAGCATAAACTAATGTTGCTATACAGAATGCTACCTTGTTTTCAGGTTAATTATCCAACAAACAAGCTTATGATCTTTGGGACTGCTTTATTGTAACCTCAGGGTTACTTTATCCTCCTGATGAGCTTCTTATTACTTTGGGACTGCTTTATTGTAACCTCAGGGTTACTTTATCCTCCTGATGAGCTTCTTATTACTTTGGGACTGCTTTATTGTAACCTCAGGGTTATTTTATCCTCCTGATAGCCTCTCATGACTTCAAGACTGCTTTAGAGCTATCTGTTGCATCCTAAAATTTGCTCAACCTTATTCCTGGGGTTTATGCTTCATTATCATTAGCATTTGCATATAGAGTCATGTACATAGACTAACCATCTGCATAGCATAAGCATAGCAAGTCATTCAACAGGGGACCAATCATTATTATCATCTCTAGAAGCCTATCAAGAGGCTATTGTTCCAATTCAATCTCATTCAAGTCATCAGGAAAGAATTTGAAGGTCAAGAGTTCAGCAGATCAAGCCTTGAGTCCATCTCCTAGCTGAGGGTATCTGAGGATCAGCAAGAGGGTTGTGAGCTGTGAAGTGAAGGCATGGAGAGTATCCAAGAATTATGAGAGGCTTATAAAGTCATTTGGAGAAGAAAACAAGTTGTTGATGTGAGCACAAGAGCTACAGTTGAAGACAGTCAACTAGGGTTTCATCTGGGTCAACCCTAGGTCAACCTTAGGTCAATTGACTGATTTAAAGGGCATTCAAGTCTATTGGAGAGATGTGGGGGTCATCATTGAACATATAAAGAAGGATATGGAGATATGCCAAGGAGAATTCAAGAGAAATCAAGGAGAAGAGGAGTTACTAAATTAGGGTTTCTGTGTAAAATCCCCTAGTTTAGGTCAAAGTTCCAAGCAAGATAAGTCAAAGTTCTAGCTTCAAATGGCTTCTTGGCCAACATGAAACTTGTAGAGGATCTCAAGACCTTTAATTTGAGTGGTGGAAGGCATCAAGGAGATTTATAGAGCTCAAGTTATGGTCTTTGCAAGTTACAGGTCATCTGAGGTATCTGAATTTTTGTCTGTGAAAGTGACTTGACTTCCAAGCTAGTTTTGCCCCTCAAGGAGATTTCAAATGAATTCTTGGTCAACATAAGAATTGTTCCTCATTATCTTAGCTTTCTAGAATGGTATAGCATGCCTTCATATGATGTGGAGAACTCAACTTATGGTCTTGGCAAGCAAAGGGTATTTTGGGCATTTGTGAATTACAGGTCATTTTAACCTATGTCCAAAACTCATACAAGGAGGACTCAAATGGAAAAACTTACAACATCAAACTTGCTCCAAATGGGATTTTAAGTCTAGAAAGAAGGTCACAAATTATTGGAGAAGCTCATAACATGAAGTTGCATAATTGGTCAAAATATGAACTAAAATGGCTTATAAAGTGAATAAATTCAAGATGGAAAATGGTTTGGGAGATTTACAAGTCCAAATGGAGACTTCCAATATATGATTTTGAATGGAAAAGCAATTCTAAGAACAATGGTTCAAACACTTTTTTGAGTTTAGAAGGAAAAAAGAAAGTTATCTTTGGTTACTTGTAATTGAAGAAACATTTCAAAAATGGATCAAAGTGGGAAAACAAGGGAATGTGCAAGATGGATCTAGAACTTACCATTGGGGTCTATATATTCATGAAATGTGCATTGATCAAGGGTTGGCTTCATTTGCACCAAGAATTTCACAAAATTCCCTCATTCTTTCTCTTTGAAGTTTCATTCCAATCTCACAAATTCTTCACAAAATCATCATCCACATCAATTCAATCTTGCTCCATCATCATCCTAGATCAGAATTGAAGCAAAGTTTTGGTGATTAGGATCCATTTTCGAGCACCTTTTTCAAGAACATCAAAACTACAAATTCAAGTGGACAGCATAATTCAAGTCAAGAATCAACAAGGAATTGCATACAGAATCACATACATCAAGGATTGATCAAGATCCAACACCTAGAAGCTTCAGATCCACGAGTTCCATAGCTGTTTTCAAGCTTTTACACCAGGTATGTTTTCATTCAAATTGCTTGATTCAGTTAGTTAGGCATAGCTTTGTTAGTTTAGACATGATCTAGGTGGTTAGTAGAGTAGTTAGGGTGAATTTGGAGAGGTTTGGTGATGGTTATTAGCAGGTGCAATAAACTGTTAGGGTTTAAATCTCTTAGGTTAATGCATTAGAATGTTAGTTTGATTGATCAGATTAATCACCATTAGTTGTAGGTTAGCTTAGTACAAGTTTGATGGAGGATTGTAATGGTGCATCTCAGAGTAATCTCATGATAATCAGAGTTTGCTGCGCGCGGGTTTGTTGTTGTGGTGAGTTTCAAATTGATTTAAGATCATAGGATTGTAGAGGGAGAGGTTTAGAATAATTTTCGTGTTTATAGCATGTGGATTCGTGGCCTGGAGATGGAGAACAGAGTGGGAGAAAGTGTGCTCGTGCATGGCCATTCATGGAGGTGAAACCCTAAGTTTCAGATGCAATGAAGAAGACACAATCGTGGCCTTCCATTTTGAGTAGGACCTTTGACTTGGAGGCGATCGTGTGGTTCATATTCAATTCAGAATTGGAGGGAGATGCGCTGGCCAAAACGCACCGTTTCATTAATTGAAACGGGCGGGCCTGAGTGCTATTGTTATCCCCACCCCCAGGTTGTGAGCCCAAACCAATTTCAACGTGTTTCTATCCCTATTCTCACCCCCCAGCGCTCTTCTATTGTTTCACTAATTCTGAGTGTATTCTGGGCCTAGTGTAAAGCGCTAATTGCACCCCCTGGTTGCTGGCCCATCTTGATAATTAACTGGGCGCATATTCTATTCATACCCCCCTCCCTCATTTTTAATTCATTTTATTTCTTAATTCATTTTAATTTTTACTAATTTTCATTAATTCATAATAAATTCATAAAAAGCCATTTTTAATTCATTCTTTTTACAATATTTTCTTTAGGATGTCTAGAATATTATAGAAAAATAAAATTGCATTTTTATTTTCATTTCATATTTTTTTCATATTTTCTAAATAAATGTCATATTAAATAGCTTCATTTCATGCATCATTTTAATGATTTTTGTTCTGTTACATGCTTTAATATTTTTTGGTCATTCTTTTTATATTGTTTAGATGAGATATTCAACTTGTAGAAACAATTTAGTTCCCTTTTTTAGAAATTAATTTTAGGTGCTTAGTGTAGGTGTGAACATCATGAACAAAACTAGGGTTTTAGGTGACAACTTAAGAAGTTTGATTTCATTTCCCTTAGGACTTAGGATTTAACTAGATTAGTTATGGGACTATAGGGGCTATGGGTAGCTATTAGATCCCTTAGATAAAAATCAGGATTCCCCTACTGCTATTACTGTCTGTATATCTGATTGTTTGGTGTGGTGTGCCCTCTGGGGATTATTGCTTGCTTGCTTGGGTATTGGGTTTGTCTGGGGTCCTGGAGAGTTGAAGACTTGAGGAGATGAAGACCATTGGAGATTCAAAGATTGAAGATCAACTGTCAGAGTTGAGGAGGAGTTTCTTTCTAGCAGATGCTGAGGAGACTAGGGTTTAGGAGCTAGGCAGAGCTCTAGGTTAGGAAATTTGTTTCTCAAACATGGATTGCCTTGTCTGCATCCATTCTTCTCTGTGATTCAGAGTCTCTCTAAGACACTCACCCCCTTCCTTTGGAAGGCTTGGTGATAGTGTCTAAGAGATAGAACTCTTGAGAGAAAATGTCTTTTGTGTTAGAAGCAGTCTGTTCACCACCTTTGGTAGTCAACTGATTGCTTAACACCCAATTCACTCTTATGACTAATCCCTCATCCTGGAGGTTTGAGCTTGAAGAAAAGCCATTGCAGATAGAAGACAGATGATCAGAGCCCTTGCCTGAAGGTCATGAAGATGGAGGTTGATGCTTGTTGAAGCCTGTAGCTGATTGGAGGTTACTTGAAGCCAGATGTTGATTCAGAGCTGCTGATGCTGTTTCTTTTGTTGTTGTATTTCATTTGCTGATGTATTGATTGGTTTTCTGGGCTGTATTGTTTGTTGTTTACCCTGCTGGGTTGAAAGTGAAGTCTGTTCACTTTTGCCTATTGTTTTCTAGGTTCGAGGTTGAGTGGGACTCCCTTGCCTCGCTTGTATTATTGCATCCATGCATTTTACTGCTTCATTGTATATATCTGCTATTGTTTCTGTTTTTGCCTATCCCGTAGGATCTCTGTTTCTCTCTGCGCAAGAGAGGAGCATGATAGACACTAGGTCTTAACCCATGCATGATAACATTAGGTTAGTTTGATTCCCTTCGCAACCGTAGGTTAGAGTTCTGTCTCTTTCTTCCTCAAAACAAACAGAAAAACACAATAAAGATTTCAAACACAACAAAAGACACTTCTTTCGTAAAAGAATGTGAACTCATCAAGACGTCATTTTTTTCCGCTTGGACTGTTAATCAGAAAACCCTTTTTCAGAAGGAATAAAATCAACCAAGACAAGCTTGTGTCGTACGTGGCCCGAACTACGTTTGCTCTGATCTTTCATGCTGTATGAGAGTACGTAGGCATAGGATGCGATATCCTAGCGAGCAACCTTCCCCTCCTTTCCCGTAGGTAGGCGAACTACGTTGACTCTGATTTCTCGTTCCAGGCGGGAATACGTAGGCATAAAGTGCGATACTTTGCCGAGTCATTTTTATTTTCGTTTTATTTTCTTTTTAACCCTTGACCTTTAGAGTAGATAGAATAACAATCCATACCCGAAAACAAGCGTGGATCCCATCGAGTACGATGGACGTGAGGGGTGCTAATACCTTCCCCTTGCGTAACCGACTCCCGAACCCAGGTTTTGGTTGCGATGACCATACCTTTCCCGTGTTGTGCGAGGTTTACTCTGAGCGTTTCCTTTCCCTCCCGTGGGATAAATAACGCACGGTGGCGACTCTTCTGTTCAGCCGGCGCCGATTTTCGCAGTAGCGACAGCTGGCGACTCTGCTGGGGATCCAACGTCCCCTGGCTGCTAAGGACTGCGATGGTTCTTATGCATTTGGGATCCAACGTCCCTTGAGAGAGTCAATCCTAACGCTTGTTTTCCCGTCGAGGATTTTGTATGGAGTTATTTTATATTTCTAACCTTGTATTTTCAGCTTTATATATTGATTATTGTTGCTGTATCTGGGGTGTGACGGGTGTTCTGATATTGAGAGATAAGCCGGACCTGGGCTTGAGTGCACCTAGAATTAGAGTAGAAATTAGTGGGCGCCCGCTTGCTTTGCTTGCTTTGGTGTCCCATGAAATCTACACTCAGACGAGGTTCCTCTGGTTGGCCTCCTGCCCCTTCCTTTGGTTGGCGTGGGTTGCTGGTTAGTTGGATTGTCGACTCTGGGGACCGATCATTTGGAAGTTGGCTAAGTGAGGCCTCTTCAGGAATTGATGATGCCACTCCTTCTGGGAATCGTATCATCAACCCTGAAAGTCTGTGACGCCAACGACCGCATAGGATGCCATACCTTTGCCAGTTATAGGGCCACCCACCTGTGAGGGGATTTTGGGGTTATGCAGGTAACCAGACTTTCAGATACCGGTTATTTCTTGATCAGAGATCCTGGTTATTTATGATGTGTTTGAGGTCTGTCAGAGGCCAGTTGGGATGTATTCTGAGGTCTGTCAGAGACCAATTAGAGATGTGATTTGAGGTCTATCAGAGACCAGTTGGAGTTATGGTTTGAGGTCTGTCAGAGACCAGTGTTGGAGCTTTGTGTTAGGTCTATCTGAGACCAGGGTTTGATGACTTCTGGATGGTCTATCTGAGACCTTTCTTGATTGGGTTTAGGCTATTCAGCTGCAGCTTTGGTCCCTGTTGAATGTTGCTTGCATTGCATTCCTGCATATCCATTATCATTTGCATTTCACTAACGTGTGTCTGTGCTGCAGGTGCATTTGCATTTCCCTAGTTCTAGTGCCCAGACTTCTGAGTGTTTGATCATGACTAGCTTAAGGAGAACGGTTGCTTACAAATTGCCTACGCCTGATATTGTTCCTTTACTGGGGTTGATCTCTCTTGCTGATGAGGGTGTTCGTAGGAGTTTCCGGATGAGCTATGGTGGATTATTGAGATTGGTGTGCAAACCTACAGAGGTAGAGTTAGATGGGTTGTATGCTTTGATGCAATTCTATGACCCGACTTTGAGGTGCTTTACGTTCTCTGACTTTATTATGGGACCAACCCTGGAGGAATACGCTGAGTATGTTGAGCTGCCCGTGCAGAACCAGGTTCCATTCATTCATTATGGCGCCAAACCCAAGCCGGAGGAATTGGCAAAAGCCTTGCATGTTGATACTTCTGAACTTGTGACTACTGTTTCCCGTGGAGTTCCAGGCTTCTCACTTCAGTTCTTA